>OX578136.1:99228213-99363213 GCA_951213105.1 Amaurobius ferox
CGGTCTCTGTATAATAATACAATATAAAATCGTATATATAGTCCAATAAAAAAATTTTCAATGCTTTCATTATTTTGTCGAAAACGAACCAAACCTGAAAGCTTTGTTTTTTACAGTAAATGAAGATCTATATATAGACAAATGTAATTCTGTTGACTTGTGGCTTTGAATATAAATATATATCAAATAAATGTTTTTAGGCTACTGGATTAGAATCAGGAGAGATAGGAGAGAGGCAATTTGGAAAACATTGGATCTTGGAAGATTAAGCGAGGAAAGAACCAGGAAAAAAAATCGAATCTTTAAAACTATAAGTGTACCTTGTTGAAGGGCGATTATTTTTTGAAAGTTGAAAATTTTGAAGAATCAGAGACTACTTACACCCTGCAGCTAGCAAATCAATAAAATTGTTAAAATATATTGATTGCATTTCAGAAATGTCTGTTTAATCTACCTCAAAATTGCACAGTTCAAGATAAAGGGTTTTCTACATTTTTTTTTGTTTTGGGTTTTTTGTCTACAGAGCTAAAAAAATTTTCGTGGTCATTTCGTGAACTTTTGTTCCCTGAAATCACTTTCTGCAGTGCTGAGCAATGGCTGATATCTGGTTAGACTTCGATTAATGGATATGTCTGCGAAAGTCCATGCATAGGGATAATTTAATTATGATCACACTAAACATTAGGATGTCCTAAAATTACTGTTGAAATATGAAGCTTCGCACCTAAGTAAGTCTCATTCGGATAATAGATCAGAACCTACTAACCTCTAGCTCACATAAATAAAGTTTAAAGATCACCCAAAGTTAGAAATTATTAATTACCATTATTCCACTTTCAACATAAATAATGCATAGAACTCCATAGCAATGCGAGCAGTCGTTCTTGAGGTATCCTTACCCCTTTCTACAAACATACACACATATACACACAGCGGACATATTTTCGAAAATGTTATAAATTTGTTCAGAATGTCTCAAAAGATGCATTTCCTTCAAAATCTTGAATTCGAAAGTTTTCAGGATAGCAATACCATCTTTTGATAAAATGAAAATTTAAAATTTTCGAAAAGTGAAAAATAAACTTCATTAATACACATAAAAATTAGTTCTAGTGGTAATGACGTCTTGATAGAGTTCAACATATAAATTTTAAAAACAATCACTTTAAAACCACCAAAAATATAATGCGTTTAAAGGACCAACATCTTCCTCACCATAATACAATATATATGATTTAGTGTAATTCTCTCGCTATTACACTCAGATATTCCTCAATAACTTTATCATTTTGTATGGCTCCCTATGGAAATTAACATGGACAAAGTTTACGTCTATCGAAGCAGAATTGACACCTTCAAAGACATGATACGGCGGAGGTTACAGTGTGTGCGTGTGTGTATGTGCTGTACGTGCCCTATGTGCTGTATATGTATGTGCTGTACGTTCCCTATGTACTGTATATGTATGTTCTGCTCGTTTTTCATGAAAATTGACATGGACAGAGTTCACGCCTATCGAAGCAGAATTGACTCCAAGACGTGATACGGCGGGAAGTTGCTGTGTGTATGCGTGTGTGCACGTGCTGTAAGTGCCATATGTGCTGAGTGTGTATGTGCTGTACGTTCCTTGTGAAAACTGACATGGATAAAGTTTACGTCTATCGAAGCAGAATTGACACCTACAAAGGCATGATACAGCGGAGGTTGCTGTGAGTATGCGTGTGTGTATGTGCTGCACGTGCCCTCTGTGCTGCACATATATGTGATGTACGTACCCTATGTGCTGTATATGTGTGTGCTGTACGTTTCTTATGAAAATTAACATGGACGAAATTTACGTTTATCGAAGCAAAATTGACTCCCTCAAAGACGTGTTACTGGCGGGAGGTTGCAGCCATTACCGATTTTCCATTAACACGTGTCTTCAACAATTTGCAGACTCGCATATAAAGGTGTTTGAAGCCCCATTTTAATCATATTATTTTGGCAATGATTATCTTGGAGCATACACGATAAGCACTTCTCAATTTTCATAGAAAACCGAACAAAAATAAAAAATCATTGAGGAATGTAAGTTTTCTAGCGAGAGAATCACGCAATATATTACATATTTCACACGTTTTAACTTTTTTAATGTTAATAAACTAATTTAATGATAATGATTGTACAGAATGGTGTGATGATGTATATTAGTACATATTTCATATCATTCATATGTTAACCATTTAACATATAAATGATGTGAAATATGATTTAACCATTTTTATGTTAAACTATTTTAAATCCATACATAGCTAAAAATACTTTTGCAAACCTGCTAATTTATCTTCAGGCATTTCGACACCACATAACATCTACAGCTCTAACAAATTTCTGTAAACTGCATCTTATGTTTACAGAGAGAAATCAATCTCTTTTACCCCCGGTTCATGGATCTTTTTCTTTCAAAATAGTTGATTTATCACCATTTTTCTCCCACTTAATTTTGACAGTTTCCATGTTTTCAAAATGTTTCAAAACAGGTTGTAACTTTTACTCTCAACCTGTACTCCAACGCTCTGTTAAAAATGCTGCGTAAACACAGTATCAGCGGGATGAAATATATTTGTAAATATTTATTTGCTATTCTGAAGCAAGCGCTTGTGCATTTTAGGGGTTTTCTAATCCATTTTGAAAAGCTTTAAAATATCTGAAGTGTTCTTTTCCTCTCGCCTTTCACTTGCATTTATATACCATATTATTTAGCTCCTCTTATATTATAATCAATGTCAGAATGCAAGAAAAAAATTTTTAAATGTGCATATGAAAAGTTTTAAAATGTCTAAAGAGTTCTTCTCCTCTCGTCTTTCTCTTGAAATTATATACCGTACTAGGGGGCTTTGCCCCCTGCTCGCCAACACCCGTAACCACCGTACCACTTCACCAACACCCGTAACTCGCTACGCTTCACCAACACCCGTAACTCTCTGAGCTCGTAAAGATCGCTTTGCGAGATATTTCAAGCATTACTAAAATTTATATCTGCAAACGGTTTACTTCATCGTATTACCCTATTTTTTCTCTATAAATGTACCAAATTTCATAATTTTGTATGCTATAGTTTTTACGGTATGAGACAAGGAAAATCGTTGAAAGTGTCAATACCAAAGACCATTTTTCACTTCAAAAGTACATTAAAAGTAAAATATCTCGTAAACTACATCTAAATTAAAAAAAGGGGCTCCATCCTTTAAAAATTCAACTATGTAGTTACCTGCTTGCAAAAATTCGTGGTCTTGCTATTGTTAGTATCCAGGATGCGTACCCGGAGGTGAAATATTTTGTCTTTGACTTTTACATTAAGTATTTCTTAAACTAAAATATATATCTTAAAACGGTTTATTTCAGTGTATTTCCCAATCCATTCTTTACAAGTGTGCTAAGTTTTATATTTTTGTATGTATAGTTTTTTCGCTACGAAGCAGAGAAATTCGAGGAACGGAAATTTGTCAAACAGAGGAGCTGTGGCTGCTAGTTTATTTTAACATAGAGATTATTTAGTTCATCTTGTATTATGATCAATGGCAGAATGCAAAAAAAATTCTTTAAAGGTGCAAATGAAATCTTTAAAGTACCTTAAGTGTTTTTCTCCTCTCGCTTTTCTCTTGTATTTATATACTATATTATTTAACTCCTCTTATACTATAATCAATGTTAGAATACAAGTTAAAAACTCTTTAAATGTGCATATTTTCACAATTGCAACATATAACCTCACCACAGTATATAGCTTAACATATATTCTGTTGATATATATGTTATAATATACAAGATGTCCCAAAAAGATTAAAACGCGCTTTAATTCTTTACCTGTTGTAGATCAGTGGGCAATGTAAATTGCAAAAATGTTTATAGTAAGGAGTAGGGTTGGAAATAAGACTACGTTAATGAAATAGTCCTCCCATTAATTTTCAAAAAGTTACACTTTTTAAATTTTTATACGGCTCCCTTAGACAAATTTGCTCAATTAGAAAATATTTATTTTTAATGCAACAAGATCATTAAAAAAACCTGCATATCTGTATCTTTAAAATCAACAGAATTATGATAAAGGAAAAAATCTGACGTATGCCACTTTTCCGTATCATGTGAAAGGTTGTTTCATCAGTGAAAATAGGGATCATAAACAAATCGACGATGGAATTTGTTTAAATCAAAAATACGTTAATATGTGTCAAAAACGTTTATCACAAATGCATCTAAATAAAGCATTACACAGACAGAGAACCTATAAGGCAGTGATACTCACTACGCGGTTGGGTATCCTATGTATTATCATCCAGTTTTATCTTTTTTGTGATATGTCACAAATTTACATTTCTAATTTGGTATATGGTCCCCTTTCATAATGCTCAATTTTCAATTAAATATAACTCGCTCAATATTAAAGATACAGATATGCGGGTTTTTTAATGATCTTGTTGCATTAAAAATAAAAAGTTTCTGATTGAACAAATTTGTTAAAGGCTGTCGTATAAAAATTTAAAAAGTGTAACTTTTTGAAAATGGATGGAAAGACTATTCCATTAACGTAGTCTTGTTTCCTAGCTTACTTTCAACAATTTTGCAATTTACATTGTCCACTTATCTCCCTCCAACAGGTAAAAAATTAAAGCGCGTTTCAACCTTTTGGGACCCCCTGTACCGTATACTACTAGCTGTGGTAGCTTTTATAACAATAACATGTATTTAGACGTCAATTTCGATGCAGTTACGGTTAACGATAGGCACCTGGATTGCTTAAATCGGACCGATAGAACCACAAATACCGCGAATAGACAGACCACTGCTTCCTACGACGCCTGCGTCATACGCCGACTGGTTGAACCAGCTACGAAGACAACAGACAGGCGATCAAAGCGGAAACAACAAAGATCGACGCATCGGAACTTTTCAACTCGAGATAAAAATATGACTGTCTTGCCAACAAAAACACTTCTGTTCCCAACAAGATTCTGTTGAGAGAAAGTAAGTACAAATACTGATTTGAGATTTAAAATAAAACTGGAAGAGTATTGATGAGAATTTTAGAATCGTTAAAATGTTAGAAAAATAAAGAAAAGTAAGAGATTAAAGGAAATAAATATATAGATCTCCTTGTAAAGAAAGAATGGTACTGAGACTACAAAATAAGGAAATCAAAAACTAAACAGATGAAAAATATGATGAAAGAAACATAAAATTAGGGGTAATCTAATACAAGACAGGCATAACCACATGTAAACTGAATAGGAGTAAAGATGTTGAAAGAAGCATAAAATAGAGGTACCCATGTACAAACTAGGCGTAAACCTATATAAAATAAATAGGAGTAAAGTATTATGAAAGAAGTTTAAAAATAGGATAACCATATGCAAAATAGAAATAATCACATATGAACTAAGCAGGCATAAAGTATGATAAAAGTAGCATAAAAGTAGGGACAACTGTATAAAAACTGATTTAACCATATATAACTTAAACAGGAGTAAAGCATGCTGAAAGAAGCACAAAAATAGGGATAACCATATACAAAATAATCATAACTATATATAAACTAAGGTTTAAGAATAATGAAATAATCTTAAAAGTAATAATAATAATATACAAAGCAGATATAGCTATAAATAAACGAAGCAGAAGTAAAGTAGAACGAAAAAAGCACAGAAATAGGTGTAATCAAATACAAAACAGATATAACCATAAAAAAATAAAGTTTGATGAAAGAAGCATAGAAAGTATGGATACTCATGTACAAACTAGACATAGCAATATATATATATACTAGACAAGAGTGAAGTATAATGAAATAAGCATAAAAATAAAGTAACTAGAATAAACATAACCATACATAAACTCAATAAGTGTAATATGTAGTAAAAAAAGCATAAACATAGGGTAGCGATATACAAAAGAGACATTCCTGTACAATGAATGTGTAAAGAGTTGTAAAGAAGCAAGTACAAGAAACTGTATTCTTACAGGCTGTATAAACGACATAATCAGCGAAACAAGCTGTATTAAAGACATAAAGAAACTATATTAAAGACATGATCAACGTGGTTCTTATTTTCATATTCTACCACAATTCTTCAAATATATTGCATCACTTTCCACACAAATCATTTATTTTAGAGTTTTGATTAATAGAATGCCATTCGAGTTTCAATCATTTAAAACCTCCTGACAGAAAGAAAACAGAACTAGAGTTTAATCCAAATTCTTAAATTGAAGACAAGAAAAAGAATGATTCGATTAATATTCGGAATTGGGGCGAACAGCAACACATGGTGAGAATAAAGGTTTGACGGGGCGTTCCGTAGAATAAGTTGCAATGCAATTTGCTACAAATCACTGTACTTGCAAATTAATTTATTTTATAAATGTCAAACCTAGGAAAATATATAAATAAAAATAAACACTGATAATGTTCATGAAGAAGTAGTTTTAAAACATTTTGATTTATTTTGCAGTTTCGTACTGTGAAAATGATCGTTTCAATAGTAATGAATTGAAAAAAAGTGTATTGAATGTGAAGCCATGAAAAAAAAGCATTCTATTAATATTCTGCAAAAGGAATTATGAATGCAATTCAAAAGTTTATTTTTGTAACTGCTTTGAATGTTCGATTTTTCTCCGTTAAAGTTATTTTTCTGTACTGAAATGGTTTTAAAATGGATTTGGTAAGGAAGTTTTTGAAACATAGTTTCTTGACAAACAGTAGTGAAATACATTTTTATAGGTGCTACAATGATCAGATTAAACATATTGCAAAACTTTGTCAATATTTTAGTTGCATTTTAATAATGGATGGGTTAAATGAATTTTACACCTTTTTGTATGTTATCCAAAACCGAAAAATGGAGTTTAATAAAATAATAACTTTTATTCAGCTATTTGTTGAGTTCCTACCATACAAATATGTAGATAGTTAAAGGTTAATCTCTAAGAGTTTAATATTTTTCAGGTATGTGCCATTTGAAAACACTAATTTATTACTCCGTTGAGATATTCAACCTATTTCAACTTGTTTTAAACTTGATTAAATCCTTGTATAATTATGACATGTCTAGAATTCAATTTTTCGTGAAATTATAAATTGATAAAGCACTCTTGCTAAACACGGTAATTTTTTCATATTAAAAGAACATGCATTGGGGATTTACAAAATTAACAGCATCAACTTATTAAAATAAATATTATTAAATTGTGAAACCTTTAAGAGGCTTTTGAAGCGACATTTCCTTCTGCACCTCGATTATGGAGACGTTGTTAATCAAATTAATTAACTAGGTTTTGACAAATTTGGTGGGGAAAAGTCCGTGTTTTACTAATTTGGGAAATGTAATAGCTACAAGTGGAACATCCCTCACAGCAAAGACCGTCACATGTGTGACAGTGACGTTGTAGTCGCGTGACACATGGGTCCCAATGTGATTTCATTTGTGACTTCTATGCGATGTTAAGAATTAATAACTTTGTAACTTCATTGTGACTATATTCTGTGACGTTTCCACAATTTAATTTACACGTAACAATATGACGACATTAGAATGGCAAATACAATGTGACGTCACAAACAAATTAATATGCGACATCACAAATGACCATGAAAATGCCCAAAATGGCTTCGCTGTGAACTCAATATATAAGTAAATCTTACGTCACTGTGAAAAAAATGCTGTTATGGATAGGAGTTCGTTAACGTAGCATGATCAGTGGACAAATCCTCAAAAATATATGAAATCAATATTTCACCTAGTCGTTTATTTTTAAGGATTTAAGTTTTGCAATGCAATCTTGATATTTTCCGAAATTTTTCAACTAATGCCTCAATCAAGACTTTATATTATAAAATAGCAATCATGAAAACTGCTCGAGCAAGTTTCAAAAATATGGAATGATAATTACCAATAGAGATATTATGACGCAAAAACTCATGAAATAAAATAGAAAAAATATTTCGTCTCGCAAAAATAATTCGAAAATACTATTTATATATTTTACTTACTTTTTTCGTCGTTTGTATCATATTCATAACCACCTGCAAGAAATAGAAGCCCCCAAATACTAATCAAACGAAGAGTAATAAAATTTAAAGCCTAAAAAATTCTTTTCGTAGGGATTTTGTGATTTTAAACGCACAGTGGTGATCGAAAAACTTACATCACTCACATATTTCAATGACTTTCGTAGAGAAAAAATATAGTAACACATTTAAAATGATATTTAAAATGTAATGATGAAACAATACATTAAAAAGAACGATATGCAATAATGCACAAATATTATTTATTTAGGAGTATCAACGTGTAAAATATACTGAAATAAAGAGAATTATGTGTTCTTTTTACTATTATATATTTAATAATAAAGACATATATGTGACATTATTTTTTAATATTTAATAACAAGTAGTGCTTCATAATTTTAAAAAAATATGATGTGGGCAGCACATGACTTTCCTTATATAATGCAATGAATTTACTACCTTTACAGTAAAAACAAAAATTGGTTATTCTTATAGTACATACTTATATTCTTTCCAAGATATTAAATTTTCGTCAATTAGTCGTCATTTTCATTGATTTAGCGTCATTTTTATCCATTTGGCAAGATTTTCATTAATTTGGCAACATTTTAAAAAGTCGCCTATTTGGCGATGTTCCGCCAAATACGTCGCCAAAATCTAGCCAAGTGTTACAGACAGAGATATAAGTTATTCTTATAGCAGATAAATGACTATTGGCGTTCAAATACAAAAGTATTACTCAAAGTATCTTTTCTCATGAGCTACATCCAGGTAATGAGCTACATCCAGGAAAATGATGTCCCTCAATTTATCGTATAATATCATACGATATGGAAGTGAACATGTTCCTCAAGTTAATATTTGTTTTTCATTTATGGGATTTTTTGATAAATTTATTTGAAAAATCTGCAATATCTCCAGAACGGTTCATGCTATCGTTCTAAAGTTTATGTCAATCGTTTTCTAAGGAAAAATTACATAAGAAATATCTATTTGCACAACTTTATTAAAGGTTTTTGATTTGTTGATGATTTTTTCAAAATTTCACTCGAAAATTTAGGAGGGTTCTGACCATTTGATTGCATTTAAAAACAATAAACTTCCAGTATTTACGAATTGTGATTTTTGTACCAAATTTCATTCAAATTGTTGCATTCGTTTGTGAGATATCGTCTCCACAGACTTACTGATGCACACACACACATACACAGACATCACCTCAAAAATGTTCGATTCGTAATCAGGCATGCTTTAAATTCGTGATCAGGCGTACTTGCTTCGTGATCAGGCATGATCTTCCGTCGAAAACTCGAATTCGAATTTTTGACCCCGTCACAATACTTTCCTTATACATTATACTATGTATATAAGGAAAGTAAAAATATATTTTGCTAAATTTTCGAGATGACGTGGTTCCAAAATAATGGCTACAGAGAGATGATGCTTGAACCTTTCATATAAGGTCCAATGCACTAAAAATATTATGTTGCATTCGGGTTTGTTGTGTTACATTAAACATTTATTTTGAAAATACTTAATTACTCGAGATGATTCTTTTTTTAACTGCATCGTGAAAAGATTACTCTGCACCACTGTTCCGTGAGCTTCTGCGGGGACAAATACAGTCATACCGCGAAAATGGCTTCAAAATTAGCTGCTGCAAATATTGCCACTGACAAAATTAATCTTAAAACTTCGTCGAAAAATGCAATGCTAGTTAACACAAAATGAACTTTATTCAAATAACGTCGTCGAAAGTATAATTTGCGAAGTGTTTACGAAGCTTTTGCGGGTAATATTATGTCACAATTATAATATTTCATTATTATATAAACAATATCGCTTGCTTATCTTAAGTTAAATTAGTTCTTTCGAATTGTGTAACCACTCTAACTCCATGATTGTAACTATGACAAATGATTTCATTTTATAAATCGTCTGCCTCTCTATGTAAAATTAATGAACATTTCATTCATGTCTCTTATATTCCAGTCTCCAAAGCTAAATAATTCTGTGTGAAAAGAAATTAGTAATTCTATATCAGCACCTTACAATGGCTTGATTTGTTTACATTCTGCATGCTACAGTTTAACGTTAACATTAGGCTTCGTTGTAGGAATGAAGAAAGTTTGGTGAGCACTTAAAATAAAAAAAATACTGTAATTTTGTTGACACAGAGTTTAGATACGCTGATAATACGCAAAAATAAAGCTGTTTTATAACGGATGCAACACTAAATGTAAATTTCAACTATCTATAAACATCTGTGGAAAAAACACATAGCTGGAAAAAAATAGAAGCCATATATTATTTTGCAATGAATCATGTGATCTCTTCATATAATATGGGTATAACTATAATTTCAATTTTTATTTTAATAACTACCCAACATACTTGAAACATCCCTTGAAATTTTGTTTACACATTTTGATAATTTTAATATTTCCCAAAATTTTTGAAGCAATTATTTTAATTCCACTTAAAAAATGTTTGAAAAATTAAGTCCCACAGGATTCAATGATTTCATTTTTTCAACCCAAGTTAAATCCGAAACTAATTGGTTGATATTATACATTTTCATTCCCAAATATCTCACAAAACATATCAACAACATTCTAAAATTCCATTTCGATAAAGTAATTTTTACGGCAATTATCGTGCGAACGGACAGACAGACAGACAGACTGAATGACCAAAGTCAAAATCACTTTTTAAGTATGTTGGAAAATGTTACAAAGATTGGTCTCAGACTGGACAAAACTTTATTGGAAAATTTTATAGTCGCAAAAGCCACCAATAGGGTGTGTTCCAATTGAAATGGTGTTCAAAAGCTTGGATGATTCCATGCTATGAAATGCCATATCAGCCGATTGTCTGAATATTTTAATAGCAAGCATATTCGAGAAAAAAGACCACCTTACTAATAAAGCACATATTTTATGTAACTAAATAATGTAAAATTTTGAAACTAAATCAAATATTTCAGCAAAAAAACATAAAAATACCTCAATTTATAGAAAAAATAAGTGAAACGCCTTTCGATTCCAACAAAGTTTAGAAAAATGTCCCGCCTCATAAAATGTTTATGTTCCATTCGCCAATAAAATTAGCATGGGGATATTTTGACCACGAACTTGAGAAAGAAATTCTTCCATAAAAATTCTCCACATTGTCTCCTCAAATGTTACGAAACTGCTTCTAAAACAGCGAAAAGTTATTAAAGATGAGGAAGAATGAGAAAAAGGGAATTTTGCAGAGAGATAGCAGCGTCCACGACTCGCACAAATAATAATTCCCCCCTCTCTTTTCAACAGTGGTATATTATAAACGATTTTATTTGACGCCTTTATAGAAAGATATCCTACATATCGATAAAAAAGATCAGAACTTTTATCTCTCTCGGTTAAAAAATGAAGAAACTAAAAATATATTTCTTTTCTCCCTACAACAAATATTCTTTAAATAGTATAGCAACAGGAACACGAATTCTGCCATAGAGTTTTCAACTACTTTACGGAGATCTATTACTTTTCTTATATACAATAATGTATAAGGAAAGTATTGTGACGGGGTCATTCGAATTCGAGTTTTCGACGGGAGAGCACGTTTCAAGCATTCCTGATCACGAATCAAACATTTTTGAAGTGATGTCTGTGTGTGTCTGTGTGTGTGTGTGTCAGTGAGTCTGTGGAGACGATAACTGGCGAACGAATAGACCGATTCGAACAAAATATGGTACAAAAATCACAATCTATAAACACTGGAAGCCTATTAATTTTATACGCAATCGAATGTTCAGAACCCCCTAAATTTTCGAGTGAAATTTTAAAAAAATCATCGAAAAATCAAAACCGCTAATAAAGTTACGCAAATAGATATTTCTTATGTAATTTTCTATTGGAAAACGATTGACATAAATTTTAGAACGCTAACATGAACCGTTCTCGAGATATTGTACATTTTTCAAAAAAATTATCAAAAAGTTATATAAAATAAAAAATATATATATTTCCTATTGAGAAACATGTTCACTTTTCATATGTAATACCATGCGATAAATTGGGTGACATCATTCTCGTGGATCTAGCTCTTTCCTTTCATGAAAAAAGATACTTTAAGTGATACTTTTGTATTTGAACGCCAATAGTCATTTATCCAATAGTAAGAAGAACTTATTTCTCCGTCCATAGCGCTTGGCGAGATTTTGGCGACAAATTTGGCGGAATGTCGCCAACTTGGTGACATTTTTAATTGTGGCCAAATTAACAAAAATCTCGCCAAATTGATAAAAATGACGCTAAATCAATGAAAATGACGACTAATTGAAGAAAATTCAATATCTAGGAAAGAATATAAGTATCTACTATAAGAATAACATTTTTTTTAACTGTAAAAGTAGTAAATCCATTGCATTATATGAGGAAAGCCATGTGTTGCCCACATCAGATTTTTTTTCAGGTAATTGGGATAGAATTTTCAGTCTTTAAATGTGGTAAAATGTTGCATGGATACCAAACCTCACAGAGCTTAATATGGGCATGAATTAAAGACACAGTAAAAGAAGTAAAGGTGGAAAACTCTCATAGGTTTTAAACATGCTATTCCATTAATTCATGTTCAAAATCTTATTAAAAGAGATTTTTATGAAAAATTACTGTTGAGTTACTAATATGTTGTAAGGATAATACGCAGTTTATCCAAGTCCAACGTTAGAGGAAAATATAATAGATTACAGATGAAAAGCAACTATAACTGAATAAATATAACATTCATGGCCAGTAAGAGATCCGGTGGGTTGATTTCAGGTTGGAAGATAAGTTAATGAAATCTTTATCAATATATTTAAGCACAAATATAATAACAATGTAGAATATAGCTGTTTTGAGGATACGAGTATCGCTGTACAGCCAACAAACCTGAATTCAAAAAGAAGAAATGGGCACAAAGCGTTTCTCATTGGCTGAACGGTACTTCATTCTGCTTTCTGATTCTGTCTCTGGAGTCTTTGAGCATAGCCCTTTGGCCTCTCTGTTTCTTCTTTTGTTCACACTTCGTTTTTTTTACTGAGTTTATTCATTGTCTAGCACTGACAAAAGGCGGTTTGATTCCAGTCTGCTTAAAGAAATACTTCAGCAACGTATTTAAACACAAATAAAATAGCAATGCGGCATACAGATGTTTCGAGGATTGCTGCTTGAATCATTGCAATTGTGAGAAAAGTGTGAAGGTACCTGTTGCGGAAAGACCATTTTTGGAAGATCAAAGAAGTACAAGAAATATGATGATTGTTGTTAGAATACAAGAAATATGATGAGAAATATGATGATAGTTTTGCAGTTATATGTTTCAGTGGAAGATCCAACTGAAAATCTAGGGACTCGTGCAACATTTGTAGTTAAAGTTTACGCTCCTACTTGGTTTTATATCAAGAAGCAATCATCTTGTACTCAAGGGGCACCCCATCTATGGAGAATGATAAACTTTTCAAGGTACCTTAAAACTGACTTGAGATGTATTGTGGATGAGGTAATTCAGAGAAATGCTTATTTCAGTCATTGCGAAAACATCCTACTCGCAATGTTGACTGATGAGCGCAATGACATAAGGAAACTGGCATTCAGAAGAATCCTTGCTGCAAGAGAAGAAAACAGGCATTCACTAAGACGCTTTCGTGTACCGAAACTCAATTTCGAAGCAGATGAATAATACACCAATCTAATCGACTGGGTTAATGCCCAAAAAAGCGAGCCAGCTGCTACAAAGAACATCTCAACTTATGAAATAAAGTCATTTGTAAATGGTGTTACATTGACTGAACCAGTTTTTAACATTCCACAGTTTCCATGTCACACTCAGTCAACTGAAAGACACATTAAGCTTGTCACTAAAGCATCGGCTACTGTTTGCGGTTTTGATAGCAGAGATGGAATGATTCGTGCCAAACTGGAATCGAGATCAAAGAGTAAAACTTTCAACACTATGTCTCAGTTTCAAGTATATGGATTTAAACAGTTGTGAAGTTCTTGGATATATTGTAAATTTGTAATATTTTTGTTTACTATGTTGCAAATGTTGTGTATGTTGTAATATGTTTATAAACCATCTGAAATACGTACGAAATTGGTTTTGTAAGGATTTAACGATTAAAGTGCATTAAAGTACCCGATTTTCAAGATCAATTAAAAGATCATTGAAGATGTAGATCCCGATTTTCAGGATAAAATTTCCGATTTTCTAATTTCAAACAAAATAATTCAAGCACTGAAATTTGTAATTATAGGAAATTATTAACTTTTTCGCCGAAAACCACAAAATGGACGAAACACCCAAATTCTCAAGGGCCTTGGGGCAGACCTAAATATTAGCCTAGGGCGAAATGCTTTTACGACAGTTTACCTTGTACTAAAAGGCAACTTTTGCATACCCAGCCAACATGAATTTGCGATGATAGGAAATTATTAACTTTTATGCCGAAAATTGCGAAATGGTCGAAAAACCCAAATTTTCTAGTGCCTCGAGGCAGACCTAAATATTAACCTGGGGCAAAATGCTTTTACCACAGTTTATCTTGTGCCAAAAGGCAACTTTTCCATATCCAGTTCAAATGAATTTTCAAAAAAAGTTTTTTTCACTCCACTCTACTGTACAACCAACAAACCCGAGGTTGTACAGCGATCCTTAGTTATGCAGCGTATCCTTGAAACAGCTATCTGCTGCATTATTTTTCTATTTGTGCGGAAATACATTAAAGTTTTACTTATCCTTTGCACCAAGAGATTTTAGATCTTAATCGAAACAAAAGTTCTTTAAAAGGGCAAACAAGCAATTGATCCTGCTAAATTAACTGTATTGGATCTCTGACGTCTCCTGTGTTTCGATTTGTAGATTTTTCATAATTTTTCAATTTGTAGATTTTTGTGTCTGAAGGGAAGCAGAGAAATAAAGTTGACGTTCACACTTAAGCTTGTAATTCGATCAAAAATTTAACAAGCAGAATATAGGTCCCACTTTAACTGTGGAAGAAAATACTCTTGCTTTATTACATAGAAAGCCGACTGATTAAGCTGAGATCCTTGATTCGAACTCAGTTTTCGACATGAGTTCGTTGCATCTATAGATTGGTTTAATTGGCAATTACTGATTAAATGTCATTTCATAAGCAAATAGAAAACTATCTCATTTTCCGATATAACACAAAAAATTAATTAAATATATTAACTATTTAATATGTTTGACCCTCTTAAAAATCATCTGTCATAATAACATAAGAAAATGGATCAGATTATCTTTACTGTGATAAAAAAACTTCTTAAAATATTGCGGTTTTCTAAATTTTGACGAAATATTTAGCGGATTAGTTTTCAAAACAACGCAAACTCTCCAGATTAAAAATTATTCTAATAAAAAACATTGGATTCGACGTAATTTTTAATGCACGTTTATTTTATATACTAG
Source organism: Amaurobius ferox (assembly GCA_951213105.1). Classification (NCBI taxonomy): domain Eukaryota; kingdom Metazoa; phylum Arthropoda; class Arachnida; order Araneae; family Amaurobiidae; genus Amaurobius; species Amaurobius ferox. The sequence goes on from OX578136.1 coordinate 99,243,719, forward strand.
GGGACTCCTCATGTTCGCTAATCTAATACATATACACAGACATCACCTCGAAAATATTTGATTCGAATTCAGAGAATTTAGAACGCGCAAATATATTAGACTCGAACGTAAATTTTCAAAGCCGTCACAGTGCTATCCCTATACTTTACAATATCTATGAGTGAAGGGGGAAATTAATATTTTTGAGGATATTTTGGGCAAGGTGGCTTGGCCCTGCGCAACGCGACACCTGTTTTCGGAATCTGCGCATGACGTCATCATCGAGTCAAAATTTCTCGATTGCTTGCTGTTCTTCCCGCAGTTGATGTTGATTACGTTATTTATATTGAACTTGGATTTACATCTTGTTTTGCATCGTTTGATTTCTTTTACACATTCAAGTGTGGCTATTTTACTTTTATTTAGTACTTAATAATTTCATCAACATCATGCCGAATTGTGCAGTTATCATCTGTAAGTACACAAATCGTAACACAAAAGGTATGGGAATTATTTTTCATAGTTTCCCTAAAGACGAATCTATGTGAAAAAAAATGGTACATTAAGTCCCGAAGACTGGATAAAGTGAATTTTTTAAATCCATGTGTATGTTCCGAGCATTTTGTGGAGGAGGACTATGCTAGAGATTTAAGAGCTGAAATTTTACAATTAGCCCCGTCAAGAAGATTGAACCTCAATGCTGTTCCATCTCAGAAATTGAATACTTCTAGTGCAAGGCCCAGCACTCCAACAAATAATAGCTATGATTTTTTAAGTAAAAATTTCGAAGAAAATTGTATTGTAAACACGACATCGAAAAGAAGAACGAGATGTGTATCCAGAGAAGTGAAGAAACGTGCTCTTTCTACTATTACTAGCATATCACCCCCCAAAAAAATCTGATGTGGGCAACACATAACTTTCCTTATATGATGTAATGAATTTACTACTTTTACAGTAAAAAGAATAGGTTTTTCTTATAGTAGATACTAATATTCTTTCCAAGATATTGAATTTTCGACAATCAGTCGTCATTTTCATTGATTTAGCGTCATTTTTATCCATTTGGCGAGATTTTCGTTAATTTGGCAACATTTCAAAAAGTCGCCAAGTAGGCGACATTCCGCCAAATTCGTCGCAAAAATCTCGCCAAGCGTTATGGACGAAGAAATAAGTTATTCTTACAGCAGATAAATGACTATTGGCGTTCAAATACAAAAGTATTACTCAAAGTATCTTTTTTCATGAATGGAACGAGCTAGATCCACGAGAATGATGTCGCCCAATTTATCGCATGGTATTACATATGAAAAGTGAACATGTTTCTCAATAGGAAATATGTTTTTTTATTTTATATGACTTTTTGATTATTTTTTTGAAAAATGTGCAATATCTCGAGAACGGTTTATGTTAGCGTTCTAAAATTTATGTCAATCGCTTTCTAATGAAAAATTACATAAGGAATGTCTCTTTGCGTAACTTTATTAGTGGTTTTGATTTTTTGACAATATTTTCAAAATTTCATTTGAAAATTTAGAGGGGTGCTGAACATTCGATTGCGTATGAAAACAATAAGCTTCCAGTGTTTACGGACTGTGATTTTTGTACCAAATTTGGTTCGAATCGGTCCATTCGTCCGTCAGTTATCGTCTCCACAGACTCACTGACACACCCACACACACACAGACATCACGTCAAAAATGTTTGATTCGTGATCAGGGATGCTTGAAACGTGCTCTTTCGTCGAAAACTCGAATTCGAATTTTCGACCCCGTCACAATACTTTCCTTGGGGCGCGGTAGCCCATTGGTTAGCGCGCTGGAGTTGCCCTCGGTTGGCCCGGGTTCGATTCCTGCCACTGCCAAAACTGCCGCCGTGTTCATGCGGAGTACGATCACGTTAAACATGTGGGTCCGAAAGTCCTTCCGAGAGGTTGGTGGTAGAGGAAGGAGGGTACGGTCCCTGTGGATGCCTCCCCCACTGGGTTCCGGTCTAAATTGGGTGGCACTTCCCGACCGTCCAAACAGTTACCTTACACCTTTCTGGTAGGTCGGACGGTCTGGGTTTCAACAACAACAACAACAATACTTTCCTTATACATTATGTATATAAGAAAAGTAAAAAGAAATACGACAAAGAAACATGGGCTGAATGTGAAGGGACAAGCGTCTACATGTAAATAGAGAAATTTGGTGGTGAATTTCAGAGCCTGAAATTAATAAAATATTTAGTATTGAAATTCTCATGTTTGATTTTTTTTTTAATTGAAGGAAAAGAACAACACTGAAACAATGTAGTAGACCAATTAATTTTGAGGTTTGGAGGCAATTTTGCTATGTTTTGAGAAATATTGAAAACTGATTGTTTTTTGAAAAAATCATATTTTTTTTTGGGGGGGGGGGGGGAGGGGAGATTTTTCCAATTGTTTGTTAGCAAACCTAAGTTTTAAGGCAATCGTATTTGCCTTTGGCGAATTTATTGGCTCAACCGATAATTAATAATATCGCAACCCTTCGCCACTGATTCGTAGTCTATATTCAATTGATACTTTTTGCGGCAATATTGGACTACAAGCAATTTATTTTAAATAAAAGAAACGATAGGGGCTCAAATAACGGGCTCAATTTTGATGGTGGTGATGAAATTTCTAATAGAGATTTTAATTTTGTCAAAATATTTTAGAAGAGACGTGTGACAAGAAGTTGGGATATTTAAAATACGCGATTCTTGGGCTTCGCCATTGCGGCTTGGCTCTGACTTACTCGATGGTGACGTCACAATCAGTAGCCAATGACAGCGAGCGCATCGCTAAAATCAACCTATTTTAGGATATAGTAACCTTGGCTTGGCCACTTAGAGAACCATTACTTTCATATTAAAAATAGAAATAAAAATAAATAAATTATTGGTACTTACTTATAATTACTAAAATCTGAAATAACTATCACTGTGTAAAGGTTATTCGTATTCCAACACGACATGCACAGTTGCCAATTGTTATTTCTGAAAGATCTCTCTCGCTTAAACTTTGGAGGCAAATTTAGCGACATATCACCAATTTGTTTACTTTTGCGAATTTTGATAAACTTTTGAAACGAACCAATTGGACTAGGATTTCATGTGTTAACTCGGCTTTTCTAGGGTCTTTTTACAATATTTAAGGGTGTTCTTTGGTCAAAAAGCAATGTTATGTAAAACGAGTAAAAGTGGAAGATGAATTAAGCATTGCTGTCACAATAATATTAGCTTCTTTTTTCATGAATTATTGCTGTTTTATTGTATCAGACGCGTATGTGTGACTTTGTTAGATAGTTTAAGAGATATTAAATGGCATCATATGTCTGTTTGTACTTATATTGCTGTTTAAATTCAGATTAAGTTGTTCAAAGAATTCAATTAAATTTAAATGTTAATAAGTTGCACTTATTAATAAGTTTCACTTTGCTTAACAATATATGTTACTTAGCTTCAAAAGTAAATCTCTTACTTAAAATTTGGCTCTGTTAGGTTCTATCGCGTATTTAATTATATTAGTGAGCAAAGTTTCAGCCTTCTTGATCTCTGAGGGGGGCCTTCTGGAGGAGCAGGAAAAACTTTTCACCCCCCCCCCCCCGGCTTCTCCGCTCCTATGTGAGTAATCGAAAATGCGGTTCTGCTAGATTCTGTCCGGCAATTGGTACTTTAAATATGAAAAGATTCAGCTTTCTATGTCATCTATAGCAGTGTTTCTCAACTGCATAGCCGGGACCCGGTACGGGACCTTATCATCAATTATACGGGGTTGCGAGAGGTTTTGGAACTTGTCATTTTAGTTCTCTAAGCATTTTACATGAACAAATATTTTCTAGTTGAAATATTCTGAGGAGAATAATATTCGTGTATATGTCGAAAAGCTCAGGCCTAGAACGCCTAAATAACATTTGTGTAGCAAATGTCAGTGACCAAGCCGCGTATTTTTAAACACGTAATTATTCATAAATGATCGGGAATTTGCAAACATCGAAATTTTTCAACATTCGGGAAAGGATATATCGTTATTTATGACCGGCCATAAAAATTGTCTGCAAATCGGTTACAACAATGGGTGGCGTATTGTCTGTTCTCAAAACTCACAAATCAGAACAAATTAATTTAATGATGCTGTCCAGAGTAAACTACGGTATTCTACATATATTTCTTTAGTCCAGTGATTGATAGTTGAAATGCAATTTTATATTTGTCAATATTTGTCAGTTTAATGTATTAACTTTTTTTTAAATCTGAAAGATATTTACGAGCAAATTTGTTGCGACCAGACTCTCCTCTTATAAAATTAACTGAAGTGTGGCTCAACTCGACTGTCTTATACCAGAATCAATTTTTAGTAGTTTTTTTTTTCAAACGTCACGAACAAAAAAATTGTATCGCGACTATTTTTCACAACAATGATTGAAACTATTAAATCCCGTTATCATTGAGTCATGAATAAACATTTTTATGCATGATTACATAAAATTCGAGTCATGAATAAACATTTTTATGCATGAATACATAAAATTCGAGTCATGAATAAACATTTTTATGCATGATTACATAAAATTCGAGTCATGAATAAACATTTTTATGCATGATTACATAAAATTCGAGTCATGAATAAACATTTTTATGCATGATTACATAAAATTCGAGTCATGAATAAACATTTTTATGCATGATTACATAACATTCGAATCATGAATAAACATTTTTATGCATGATTACATAAAATTTTGCCTTATGCTGCCCCGATAAAGGAATATAAAATTCTCAATAAGTTTTCACTTGAATTCAAAAAAATTCCGCGTAGTTCTAGATGTTTTAATGACAAAATCGAATATAAATATCTGTGGCCGCTATCAATGTGCAAGCAATGTATAAGCAGTGTTAAGCATTGTTGTTTGTGGAAGCTACCGCGTACACAAGAAATCGATAATAGAGAGACAGACAGACATCACACCAAAAATAGTCGAAACGTGTTCAGGAAGATTTAAATATATATTGGCAATAAAATCTCGGATACGAAAATGTTCATGAAAACAATACTTATATGCTATATTGAATAGTATAAGAAAGTAAAAATAGTTTAGCGAACCCCACGAAAGTTGTGAACCACTGATCGAGAGCACTTTTGAGGGATTTGTAAAGACTTTTCTCACCCCCCCCCCTCCCATTATCTTCCTCCTAATGTGAGGAATCAAAATTCCGACTCCGTTATGTCTATCCCGTGGCACCCCTAAAGCACACTTAAGCACCCGAAGCACCCCTAAAAAATAATCCAATCATCTCGAAATTTTGCACGCAAATTCCTTTATACCAAGTATGCAAATGATTAAATTTGCAAGGCCAATGGGTGTTAACTTCGGTCATAGAGAGCGTTTCTACTGCGCAACTAGCATCCTATAAAACAGGTTAAAAAATATGGACGGTTTATTTTTGCTCGTTATCGGCGTTGCAGTTCCGTGGAAACACAACCAATAATGCCGTTACGATGTTGCCGAAGACCATATAAGCAATTAGACAAGTTCTAACGTGGTCGTATAGTCGGGATGCGTGAAGCTGGCTGGTCATACCAAGCAATATGCCGTCAGCAGCACCGAACGGACACTGCTGTGCAAAGGTGCTGGCAGCAATGATTGCTGCAAGGAACTAACTCATCGACGGAATGAAGGCTCTGGAAGGCCAAGGTACAGGAATGCGAGACAAGATCGGATGATTGTGTGACGGGTCCGAACTTGCCCAACGTCATCACTGTTCGCCATCCAACATGCTACAGCCCCTTCCATACCACCCGTAATACCTTCCACTCACGGCGCTTGGCTGAGGTGGGATTACACCATAACAGTCTGCTCATAATCCCACAACATCGACAGAGTCGTTTGGAGTGGTGTCGTAGCCGAACAGCATGGCTACTAGCAGACTGGCATGGCATATTGTTCAGCGATAACTCATGCTTCAGTCTTTCAGTAGATGACCAGCGAGTACGTTTGTACGCCAGGGCCAGTTATCCCAATCAACCTTTGTTTTGCACAAAGCCATTACCCCTAGTGTGATGGATGGTGTGTGGTGCTATATCTTGCGACAGCAGGTCGCCCCCTAGTCATCCTGCGTACAACTTTAACAGATCAACGATATGTTGATTAAATTCTGCGGCCGTTTGCGTTACCCTTCATGACACTTCATCCTGGGGCCATTTTCCAGCAAGATAATGCGACGCCACATACAGCTTGCATATCTGTGGACTATCACCGTGCTGTTGATACTGTTCCTTGGCCAGCAAGGTCACCAGGCCTTCCACAATCGAGCATGTATGGGACATGCTAGGCCGCCAGATTCGGACACCCCGAAATGTAGCATATCCGGAGCAATAATGGGGGAATGCCTGGCAGAATGTATCGCAAGATGACATAAGGAAACTTTATCACTCCTTACCTAGACTATACAATCATGCATTGCCGCCAAGGAGGGTTCACAAATCACTGATTTGAAAATTCTATGTGCAAATGCTAACCATTGATGGGTCCTGCGGACTTGATTTTGTAATCATTCCATTACCTGCGTATCAGCTGTTCGCATATTTAACTTCAATAAAATCAGTCGCTTTCTTCATGGTGTTTTTCTTCCCAAAAGAGTGTAAATAAATCCGATATGTACCCTAACATGTTATGATCCATCTTCCGAAGAACACAGAAGGTACGATATTAAAAATGACAGGCAAAAACAGTAAAGGAGGGTCGAAAGACGCAAAGAGAGAATTGGGTGTAGGATTCCGAGATTGCATCCTAAGAAAATCATCTTCATTTTTCCCCTCTTGTAGAAGAGAGATTAAATGCGAATTGATTGGGAAAGGACGGAAATGATTTCTTTGGGTACTAATAGAAAATAAAACTAAGCTGTCACTCTGAAACTGAAGCAGAGTATGGTACCTAGCTAATTATTTAATAACTGAGACATTTATTTCGTGACAAATGTAGTGAAATATTAAAAATAATAAATCCAATATATTAAATAAGTAATGCACAGAACAGCCTAGTAACTTTTATATTTGTACAAATTATACAAAACAAATGCAACATTCCGTTTGACGCGTATGTTTTTAACACTTTACAACTTAGATGAAAAGTGTTTATGACTTTGTTCTTTTTGTCTGTCTGTCTCTCTGTCTGTCTGTTTGCCCGCTCCCACGATAACTGCCGCCATAAAAATGACTTTATCACAATGCAATTTTAGTAAGTTGTTCAGACGGTCTGTGGGACCTATGGGACTCTAAATAAATAATATCCCCCAATTAGTTTTAGATTAAACCCAGGTAGAAAAATTAAATACATTGAACCCTATGAGACCTCATTTTTCAAACATTTATTAAGCGAATTTTAAATTCCCAAATTGCTTCGAAAGTTTTAGGAAATATTCAAATAACCCCATAAAAAATATAAAAAAAAATCACCAAAATATATTAGGTAGTTTTTTAAATAAAAATTAAAATAATAATTAGACCCATATCATATGAAGAGATCGCATGACGCACTTCAAAATAAAATATGGCATCCATCTTGTTGTTGTTGTTGTTGTTGAGACCCAGACCATCCGACCTACCAGAAAGGTGTAAGGTAACCGCTGGCATCCATCTTGTGTCATCCATCTTGTGTTATTCCTAAACCCACTTTATTTTTGCTTTATTTATGTGCATCTGTATTCTGAAACAGATCAATTACAATATATTTGAGTTCAAATGATCAATGCCATCCATCTTGTGTTAAAATAGTGATTTTCAAAGTTCTTTTTAATTTACATATAGTGTTGTATCCGCCCTAAAACCGCTTTATTCTTACTGAATTTTTTTTGCTTCTATATTCTGAAACAACGCAATTACAATATATTTGAGTTTAAATGATCATCAAACTTTGATTATTTCTACAACGAAGCCCAATTTTTACTGATGGAGAATGTAAACACATCAAGCAGTAAGATGAGTTGTATAAGAATTGCTGCATTTCTATAACGCAAAATTATTTTACTCTGGAGTCTGTAATATAGCTGATATGAATGAAACATTCATTGATTTACATAGAGAAGCAGGCGATTTTATAGCAGACTTTTTCGATGAAATTTTAAGCATAGAGTTAAATTACTTTTACGTCCATGATTTTAAGCCTTTACGTAAAATGATTTATTCTAGTATTGTGATGAATGAAAGGAATGGAATAAAAAGTGTATGAATGAAATATTTACTGCTTTTTCATAGAGATCCAGGCAGATTATATTTCAATGACGTCATTTGAATAAAGTTCATTTCTTTCGATGAAGTTTTAAGTTTTCAAATATAATAAAGTATTGTAGTATTGTGATAGTTTTAAAACTATTACCGCTGAATGTATCGCATTTTAGATATGTTTAAATAAAATTGCACTGCAGTTGGAAAGTGTTTCATAATCAATGCTTTATACATGATTGATCTTTCTTGTTTTAATTAATTTATCTCCATGGACTTAACATTATCTAACCTTTGACCTCAAATATATCAGCACATTGGTCAAATTTTAAAATTCGAGACCTCGTCATGATCTAAAATATTATCACTTCTCTCAATGTACAGCATTTTAAAATCGACTGATTTTCACTATGATAACGAAACTTTCGCACACAATTGGATTTATGTCAGTGTTAATGAAGCTTAAATGATAAAGCTTCGTAATGCAGCTTCTAAAAAGCAGCTATTTTAAATAAGCGAGGAATTTGAAAGGAATAAACCGTGCCACACAGGCAAAAAACCCGAAAATCGTGATCAAAATTCATACTTTATTTTATAAATCATTTTTTTTATAAATTTTACCGTAAAGTATCTTAAAAGGATTAATACATAATATATAATTCGAAAATTAGAAATTTATAGAAGTATTTGTTGAAAATTGTAATTGGTACAAGCAAATCGTATAATTCGCTGATTATCTAAATTGATCTCTCATTCAGTACTACATTAATATTTCCCTTACTTATTTATAGATATATAAGTATTGTTCATAATATAATTTTTCGACCCTGAGATTTTGATGTCATATATGTTTTTGGAGGTGGTGAACAGGATTCGAATTCTTTCAACTAGATGTCCGGCTGTAAATACAGACTGATTCAAATTAAATGTGGAGCGTTTAGACTTCTCTGTAGGAAAAACTACTGGGCGAATTGCAACCAGATTCCGTGCACATACTTTTCTAATTAATATGCGGTTGCGATTTCTGAAGAAAATTTCCAGCTGCTAGGGGTAAAATTTAACGCTGTTGTCCCCGTAATTTGCATATTAGTATACCTTACAATCGCCGCCTATAAAAGTAGTCACAAAGCGTTTTTTCAGAAATCCACGACTAGCGAAGTATCATGAAGTTCACTTTACCAGATACTCTGACCTTCACTTGTTAAATAATTCTATCAAGAAAACAGCAATGTTTCTGCTGCATTTAAAACTTTCGACAGTTAAACAGTTTACGTATAGGTCCACTCACTATATGTAATCTTCGGAACCCTTTTTTGCCTATATTTTTTAGATAAGTTAGACAATATGCAAGTTGCGGAAACTGCAGCCGCAAATTTCAGCCCTGACGGTCTAAATTTGAACTATTTTTTCTTCAGAAATCAAACCCGCATACTCAGATATGTATGTGTAGGAAATTTGGTTGCAATTCGCCCAGTAAGTTTTCCTACAGACAGTAAGTTTTCCTACAGCTCATGTTTAATTTGAATTACCTTGTACGAGGTAGGATTCAAAAGTTCCCGAACTGAGTCTATAACTTTAAAAATACTTGTAGTAGAGCGACTACGATAACGTTTCTATGTTACTACGTTCTCCCCCTCTTCTAAAAATGGTTTGACCTAAATCACCTGATCGGTGGCTCGCTGCGGGGTTGTATTTTGTAGACGGGTGCACTTAGTAACCGGCGATTGAAAGAAATGGCGTTTGTTGAGCAGAGAATTAATATAAAATTTTGTGTTCGCTTGGGAAAGAGTGCTACGGAGGTTTACGAAATGTTGAAGCATGTGTACGGCAGTGATACATTATCGCGAGCGCAAGCTTTTGAGTGGTATCGACGTTTCAGAGAAGGCAGGGAAAGCGCCGATAACGACGAACGCGTTGGCCGGCCGCAGACTTCCCGCACCGCTGAACAGGTTTCTGCGACGGTACGTGGGAACAGTCAGCAAACAATAGCGGAAATATCAGAATTAGTTGGGATACCCGAGACCACAAGTCAACAGAACTTAACATGCATAGGGTATGTCAACACGTCGTCCCCAACATTTAAACCGAAGACCAAAAGGGGTCAGATCATGGGTGCTTTTGAATGACAACGCTCCTGCGCACCGATCCCTCCTCGTCACTGACTTTCTTGCGAACGCAAACAACTGTTTTGACACATCCTCCTTACTCCCCTAATCTCGCCCCCTGCGACTTCAGCCTATATCCTGAACTGGCAAGTCGCTTGCAGGGTCGTCGATTTCAATCCGCAGATGAAGTTAAAAGTGCATCCCTGGCTGAATTAAAGGACATGACTAAAAATGGATTCCAGAAAGGCTTCGATGACTTTTACAAGCGATGGCAAAAGTGTGTTGTTACGCAAGGGTCTTATTTCGAAGGAGGATGTGTTTCAGCATCTTAATTGATAATATTTTTTAAGTAATATTTTTCCGGACTAGACAATATAGACTCAGTCCGGGAACTTTTGGATCCTACTTCGTATGTAAGTACATTGTGGACCTACATTAAATCTATTATATGTGTTTATATACTTATATACATACAAACTAATATTACATACATTTTCATACATATACATAGTTTTAACATACATTCACGTACATATACACTATTATAATACGCATACACATACATGTCACTACATTTTAAAAAATAATTTAATGTTATGTATAGGCAAATGCTATTAAAAGCAATCCGTAGAACTTGGTTCAAATTAAAAGTTTTAATAAATGCTTTTCCCCACGCAGCACCGTTTCTGGAAATTTCTCTACAGTAGATGAAAACAGGAAAATTTAAACTCACTTCATTAGTTAAAAAGATGGCTTCAGAAAATTTCAGGACCAATTATCTTAATGAAAGGAAAACTCACTCATCCTGCTCACGAATTCGCAGTCGTTCTTGCTTCGAGGAAGAAAAATGTTACCGGAACTAGCTACGTAGTCGGCGTCGGCAAAATGAATTATTGACAGCAGAGGCACTGAGTGTGGCAAATATGATTAGTAATTTTGAATGTTTGTTTCATTATATATGACTAGACGAATATGCTAGACAACGTTGCCCGTGTCCTAACTAAACGCCCGCTACTTAAATAAGAGTGGTACGCCTTTGATATGCCCTAAGTAAACGTTTTTGATACGACTACTTAAATAAGGGTGATGAAATTCGTCACAGATGCGCACAAACATCTGGTTCACCGATCGTTGCAAAATAACATGCTTTATATGTTATATAATTTTATTTGTGAAGTTAGGAAACCTATATTCAAGAAGTTAGACTTTTTTATTACTTAAAATAAGCACTAATATTTGGAAATACTTGACTTCATAAAAGAGAATACCCCAGAAGTAAAATTCGCAAAATTAATTACTATCTCAAATAGTTTAATCCGATTTAAGTGACGTTTTCAGAGCATGCTTATATATTAAAATAATTCTATGTTCTAAAATTTGAAAATTATCGTTTAAATTAGTGTATTTAGAAAATCCTAATATTTATTACAATCCATATCTATGCAAAAAGTCTAAGATAACATTCGCAAACCACCTGGAATGCCTGTCTGGAACGCAAACGGGGAATATCGTCTGAAGCTGCGATGGATAAATAAACTTGAAAAAATGGCGAAAAATGTAGCATTTTCGGCTTTAAAGATTCGTAACTTTTAAGCTACTTCTAATATAACAATTAACTCAACGACGTCTGTAGTATCGGAAGTTCAGCTAACTCTATATCAAATTTTGTGGTTGTTAGAAGCTCAAATTTTTCACTACAGACGACACACAAACAAATATTTTCTCCTATTATGCAAGAATGTTAGACAGAGAGAGAGAGAGCCCTACTTCGAATTCTGGTTGAAACATATATTCTCGAGAAACTGAAGCAGGGAAGTTATATGCAACGGACCATTGGAATCTCAAATGATTTTGATTTTTCCAAAGACATTACATTTTATACCAGCGATTTTCAGTTCAAGAGTTTGACTATTTGTTTTCCAATTCACGTCACAAATCATGCTATCCTGGACATAAAGAGGAAAATGAATGAAAGGGACATCCATATCCGACGTTTTACTTCAACTATAAATCTGAAGAAGGAGAATGAAGGATTTACTTCAGCAATAAAGGGAACGTCGGCTTAGTAGCTCGAAACATGGAGCATCATCTGATCAGTCATCATAGATCGATCATTCGATTCACTGCCCAGTCTGGAGATCTTTGCAAACTCAAAGGGTATTGGTGATCTTTACAAACACAAAGGGTACTGGCGATCTTTATAAACTCTAAATAAAAGTACAGGATAAAGCATTATAACATGAAGGAGCCTTCATGTGGTGGAAAATGGTGTGTATATTTCCTTTTTAACGAAAATTTTAAGCATGTTTATTATATTTTGCATACTTATTTCGTACAGTCATACAAATTTTCAGAAATCCAAGAATGGCATCCCCAGAACCCGAAGTAGAAATTCCCAGTTTACCACCTCCCTACCCCCTATGGAATTCAATATTGAATCCATGTCAGTCGTCGTCTAAGCTCTATCTATAATCATAGCTGAGAATTAGATGTTTCAAGGATTTTTTTATACTGGAAGTTGAAAACAATCGGAATGGAAAATATTTTAAAAACTCAACGTGCCACCTTCGAAATTTGATGCTGAATTCATATCAGTTATCTAAGCTATAAAGCCAATTTTGAGACATATATGAAGAAAAAAATTTTAACCGGAAGTGAAAAAAGAACCGAGATTAGAAATCCTTCGTAAAACTCCCATTCTGCAGAATTTGAAGCGGAATCCATATCAATCATCAGCTAAACTATATAGGAGATTTCTAGAAATTGATATTTCGATGAAAATGTAAATTTTTTAATCGTAAATGGCCAGAACACCGGAACTGGAAATCCTCAGTGTGCCCCTAATCCTTTCTTGAATTTGATGCTGAATCCACATTATACATTAACTAAGCTCTATACAATTCTGAGTAATATATCTTTCCAGAAAAATGTTTAATCAAACGTAGAAAAGAAGCTGGAAGTAAAAATCTTCATTCATCCCCTCCCCCTTACTTCCGCACTTCCGCCAGAATTTGCTACTGAATTCATAGCAGTTATCGTCTAAGCTCTATTTTGTACCAATCTTAAGAAACACTTGTTTCAAGTAAAGACATTTTTGAAGTGGAAATGGAAAAAAAATCCTTAGTGAATTCCCTCATCCCCCATTCTCCCCTAGAATTTAGAACTATTCCAAATCATTCTTCTCAACTCTAGGAGGATTCTGTGAGTATTAATTGATACATATTTTGTCAAATTCAATACTCCTTGGAAGCTTAGAAGTTTAGCCTTTTCCTTAGCTTACTCCTTAGCTTATTCCTTAGAAGTCTAGCTACTTTTGTGTCCTCAGAAGTCTATTGACCTACCAACTTGGAGCTTTAAGTTGGAAACGGGCGACACGCCTAAAAAACTAATTGCAATTAAAAATGTTATTTAGCTTTCGCTTCCACTAAATGGATTTCAATACAGCAGAGCTAGCTCCTCCACGGAATTTTTCAAGAACGGTTGAAAACAGTAAAATTTTAAAAGCACTTTAGGGCTTTAATTGTAAAGCTGGTTTGGTAAGAAAAATTCTAAATCAACACTCTAAATGAGAGAAAATTAAACGAATCCTGATGAGGTTATTAGCATAGTACTTGCTTCGAACACGAAAATTATTTCAAATACTACTTTCTTTAAGGGATAAAATATTTTGGTCAATTATTTATTGCTCCGTAGATTGCATTATTTTTTTCTCCTGCATAATTTTTTGCTCTGTAGATTGAGATGCTGATCTTGCGTTTATGTATATCAGTCAAAATATAAAAAATAATTAGTTTCAGTATCAAAAAATCTGATGTGGACAGCACATGACTTTCCTTATATAATGCAATGAATTTACTACTTTTACAGTAAAAAATAGGTTTTTCTTATAGTAGATACTTATATTCTTTCCAAGATTTGAATTTTTGACAATTTCTCGTCATTTTCATTGATTTAGCGTCATTTTAATCCATTTGGCGAGATTTTCGTTAATTTGAGAACATTTCAAAAAGTCGCCAAGTTGGCGACATTCGTCGCCAAATTCGTAGCCAAAATCTCGCCAAACTTTACTGACGGAGAAATAAGTTATTCTTATAACACATAATTGACTATTGGCGTTCAAATGCAAAAGTATTACTCGAAGTATCTTTTCTCATGAATGGAACGAGTTAGATCCACGAGAATGACGTCCCCCAATTTATCGCATGGTATTACATACGAAAAGTGAACATGTTTCTCAAAAGGAAATATATATTTTTTATTTTATGACTTTTTGATAATTTTTTTTAAAAATGTGAAATATCTCGAGAACGGTTCATGTTAGCGTTCTACATTTTATGTTAATCGTTTTCTAATGAAAAATTACATAAGAAATGTCTATTTGCGTAACTTTGTTAGCGGTTTTGATTTTTTGACGATTTTTTCAAAATTTCCCTCGAAAATTTAGGGGGGTTCTAAACATTCGATTACGTTTAAAAACGATAGGCTTCCAGTGTTTACGGATTGTAATTTTTGTACCAAATTTCATTCGAATTGGTTCATTAATTCGTCAGTTATCGTCTCCACAGGCCCACTGACACACACACACACACACACACACACACACACACACACACACACACACACACACACACATACTTTCACACACACACACACATACTTTCACACACACACACAGACACACACACACAGACATCACTTCAAAAATGTTTGATTCGTGATCAGGGATGCTTGAAACGTACTCTCCCGTCGAAAACTCGAATTCGAATTTTCGACCCCGTCACAATACTTTCCTTATACATTATGTATATAAGGAAAGTAAAAACGGAATCTCCAGTTAAATGCCTGAACAATTTATATCCTATACTAAAACGAATTACCAGGTGCTGCTAGAGTCCAAAATAAACGCACTCTACTTGAATAATACATATGCGCTTTTGATGCGCTCTAAATAAGCTCATTTGATACGCTCTAAATCTAAATTTTTAAATTTTCAAAGTTAGAATTTTGAATTGCGAAAAATAAACGCTAATAATAAAAATTAAAAGCAAATACTCGAAATCGCTAAAATTTAAAAAAAAAACATTCCTTTACCCATAAGTAAATTTCACAAAATTAAATGCTATCTCAATGAGTTTTCCTCCTATTCAAATCCAATTTTCAGATCACATTTATAATAGTGAAATAATCCAATGTTCTAAAAATTGAAAATTCATCTTTAAAATATATGTATATAGCATCGGGCTACAGCATTCGTGGTCCCGGGTCTAAACTCGAACGAGGCCAAAAACAGTCGGTTCCAATAAGTTAATACATTTTAAACTAGTTCAAATTTAAAAATCTGATGTGGGCAGCACATGACTTTCCCTGCAGACTCAAATTCATCGTCTATTTATTTTATGAATAATTCCTTAAATTTAGTTTAATTGCACTAAATAACACGCATAAATAATGGACTCAAAATCGACATAGCAAAAATGCGAAAAAACTAAAATATCTCGAGAACGGCTGGCCCTAGTGTAATGGGGTTGGTCTTATTCCTTCCATTGTTAAAAAGTATGTATAAAACAAGTATTTAATTGATATATTTGAGCATACGTAGTATTTTATTTTAGATTTTAATGATTTTTTACGCCATTTCGCAAAGAAAGGCAAGTTATTGTTTTCCAAATCATACCTGAAATCTAATCAGCACCAGGGTAACTCACAAGTGACTTATATACCGAATTTTATAAAATTTGATCCATTAGTTTTTCAGCTAGAGTGGATACAGACAATTTTTGCGGCCCATTTCGGAAGAAAAGGCGGGTTTTTTTATCCCGAATCGTACTAAAAACTAATCAGCACCAGGATCACTAAGAAGTGACTTACCTACCAAATTTTATAAAATTTGGTCCATGAGTTTTTGAGTTAGAGTGGATACATGCATTGCTGCACAGACAGACACGCACACAGACACACACACAGACACACACACACACGCAGACACACACACAAACGCCACGCTGAAAATAGTTTTTTCGTATTTTTGAGGTCTCAAAACGTGTAGATCCGTCGAAAACTCGAATTGCGATTTTGGACATGATTCCAATGCTTTCCCTATACATTACCATGTATCGCAAGGAAGGTAAAATGCATCGTCGAGGTCTGTCGTGTCAGGAGTTCAGCTAACTATGTACTATGTACGAAGCTAAGATTTTACGCTACAAAAGAAACGCACACATACACACACACAGACACAGATATTTTCTTTCATTATGTAATACTTTCTGTCCATCTGTACCGCATTCAGTATTAGAGTGGCCAGGAAATTTGTGTTTCTATGAGCTGTCATTTACAAGTATTTTTCTCTCTACAAGTTAGCTGTTTCTTACTCTCTCCTAATATTGTACAGAGAAAGTATTTTATACATGCATGTGTTGTTGTTGAGACCCAGACCGTCCGACCTACCAGAAAGGTGTAAGGTAACTCTTTGGCCGGCGGGGAAGTGCCACCCAATTTAGACCGGAACCCAGTGGGGGAGATGCATGCATGCGTGTATATGCGGACACTATAACTCAAGAACGAATACACATACCGCTATCAAAGGTTAAGTGTCAATATTAAAAATTAGAATCAGATAAAATCTTCATCTCTCCCTATTAGAGCTCGAAATATTCAAATTTCTAAACAAGAAAGATCAATCACGCATAAAGCATTGATTATGAAACACTTTCCAACTTTAATGCAATTCTATTTAAACATCTCTAAAATGCGATACATTCTTCGCTAATATTTTAAAAATTATCACAATACTACATTAATTTATTATATTTGAAATCTTACAACTTCATCGAAAAAAATGAACTTCTTTCAAATGACGGCATTGAAGTATAAATTGTCTGGTTTAAACATCTCTAAAGTGTGATACATTCCACGGTAATATTTTTAAAATTATCAGAATAATACAATAATTTTTTATATTTGAAAACTTCATCGAAAACAACTGAAATTTATTCAAATGACGTCATCGAAATATAACACACATGGCTCTCTCTATAAAAGCAGCTTTCATTCATAAACATTTTTCCATTCATTTCATTCATCACAATACCATAATAATTTATTTTATTTAAAAACTTAAGACCATGGAGGTACAAGTTTTTAAACTCTATGCTCAAAACCTCATCAAAAATTCGTTTGCTTCTCTGTAAAATCAATGATTGTTTCTTCCATATCAGCTATATTGCAGACTCCATGAGCTAAATAATTTTGAGTTAAAGAAATGCAGCAATTCTTATACAACACATTCTACATATTATGCTGTTTACATTTTCCATAAGTGAAAAGTAGGCTTCGTTGTAGAAATAATCAAATTTGGATGATCATTTAAACTCAAATATATTGTAATTGCGTTGTTTCAGTATGTAGATGCACAGAATTTAAGCAAAAATAAAGCGGTTTTAGGACGGATACAACACTAAATGTGAATTAAAAAGAACTTTAAAAATCACGATATTGACACAAGATGGTTGTCATATTTCATTTTGAAGTGGGTAACGTGATCGCTTCATATAATGGTCACTTGATCGCTTCATATAAAAGACGTAATTATTATATTAATTTTTATTTCAAAAACTACTGAATATATTTTGCTGACATTTTTTTATATATATTATTGGATAATCTGAATATTTCCTAAAACTTTCAAAACAATTTGTGAATTTTAAATCCGCTTAAAAAATGTTTGAAACATTAGGTCCCATAGGGTTCAATGTATTTTATTTTTTCAACCCGGGTTCAATTCAAAACTAATTGGGTGATATTATTCATTTATATTCCCATATGTCCCACAGACCGTCTGAGCAACATACTAAAATTTCATTTTGATAAAGTCATTTTTACGGCAGTTATCGTGCTAAAGGACAGACAGACAGACAGACAGACAGAATGAACAAAGTCATAAACACTTTTCAACTTTGTCGTAAACTGTTAATAATAACGGACAGACAGACAGACAGACAGAATGAACAAAGTCTTAAACACTTTTCAACTTTGTTGTAAAGTGTTAAAACAAGAAAGATCAATCATGCATAAAGTATTGATTATGAAATCTTTTCCAACTTCAATGCAATTTTATTTAAACATCTCTAAAATGCTTATATTTGAAAACTTAAAACTCCATCGAAAAAATGAACTTCATTCAAATGACCGCATTGAAATATAAATTGCCTGATTTAAACATCTCTAAAATGCGATATATTCCTAGGTAATATTTTTTAAATTATCACAATACTACAATAATTTATTATATTTGAAAACTTCATCGAAAACAAATGAAATTTATTCAAATGACGTCATCGAAATATAACAAGCCTGGCTTTCTATATAAAAGCAGCATTTCATTCATAACATTTTTCCATTCATTTCATTCATCACATTACTATAAAAATTTATTTTATTTAAAAACTTAAGACCATGGAGACACAAGTAATTAAACTCTATGATTAAAACTTCATCGAAAAAATCGTCCTTCTCTCTGTAAAACCAATGAATGTTTCATTCATATCAGCTATATTGCAGACTCCATGAACTAAAGAATTTTGCACAAGATAGATTCCAAATTTTATTTTGTAGTTGGTCACGTGATCTCTTCATATAATGGTCACGTGATCGCTTTATATAAAATGTGTAATTAATATTTTAATTTTTGTTTTAAAAAATTCCTGAATATATTTTGATGAATTTTTTTTTTATATTTTTAATGGGATAATTTGAATATTTTCTAAAATTTTCGAAGCAATTTGTGAATTTTAAACCCGCTTAAAAAATGTTTGAAAAATTAGGTCCCATAGGGTGCTATGTATTTCATTTTTTCAACCCGGGTTCAATCCAAAACTAATTGAGTGATATTATTTATATATATCCCCATAGGTCCCACAGACCGTCTGAACAACATAATAAAATTTCATTTTTATAAAGTCATTTTTACGGCGGTTATCGTGCTAACGGACAGGCAGACAGAATGAACAAAGTCATAAACACTTTACAACTTTGTTGTAAAGTGTTAAAAAGTAGGCCGCTGTCGCCGCTGTTTGACAAATTTCTCGTTTCTCGTGATTCTTTGCTACGTACCGCAAAAACTAATGCATATAAAAATATGAAATTTGGTACACTTGTAGAAAAAGCTCTGGAGAATGCGCTGAAATAAACCCTTTTTAACACTTCGCAACATAGTTGAAAAGTATTTACGACTTTGCTCATTCTGTCTGTCTGTCTGTCTGTCTGTCTGTCTGTCTGTCCGTTAGCATGATAACTGCCGTAAAAACAACTTTATCAAAATGAAATTTTAATATGTTGTTCAGACGATTTGTAGGACCTACGGGAATATAAATGAATAATATCACCCAATTAGTTTTGGATTGAACCCGGGTTGAAAAAATGAAATACACTGAACCCTATGAGACCTAATTTTCCAAACATTTTTAAGCGGAATTAAAATTCACAAATTGCTTCGAAAATTTTAGGTAATATTTAAATTATTCCATAAAATATATAAAAAAAATTTCAGTAAAATATATTCAGTACTTTTTTAAATAAAAATTAAAATAATAATTACACCTCTTATATGAAGCGATCACGTGATCATGATATGAAAGATCACGTGATCCACTTAAATAAAATATGGCATCCATCTTGTCTCAAAATCGTGATTTTTATAGTTCTTTTTAATTCATATTGAGTGTTGTATTCGTCCTAAAACCGCTTTATTTTTGCTTAAATTCTGTGCATCTACATACTGAAACAACGCAATGACAATATATTTGAGTTTAAATGATCATCCAAATTTGATTATTTCTATAAAGAAGCCTATTTTTCTCTTATGTAAAATGTAAACAGCAAAATATGTAGGATGAGTTATATAAGAATTGCTGTATTTTTTTAACGCAAAGGTATTTAGCGCATGGAGTCTGCATAGCTAATATGAATGAAATATTCATTGATTTTACAGAGAGAAGGACGATTTTTTTCGATGCAGTTTTAAGCATAGAATTTAATTACTTGTAAAATAGAATTTAATTACTTGTATTTAATTACTTGTTGGTTTTAAGTTTTTAAATAAAATAAACTATTTTAGTACTGTGATGAATGAAATGATTGGGAAAATGTTATGAATGAAATTCTGCTTTTATAAAGAGAGCCAGGCGTGTTATTTTTTCTATGACGTCATTTGAATGGATGTCAATTGTTTTTGATGAAGTTTTCAAATATAATAAATTATTGTAGTATTATAATGATTTTAAAAATATTACCGAGGAATGTATCGCATTTTAGAGATGTTTAAACCAGGCAATTTATATTTCAATGCCGTCATTTGATTGAAGTTCATTTTTTTCGATGAAGGTTTAAGTTTTCAAATATAATAAATTAATGTAGTATTGTGATAAGTTTTAAAATATTACTTAGGAATGTATTGCATTTTAGAGATCTTTAAATAAAATTGCATTGAAGTTGGAAAGTGTTTCATAATCAATGCTTTAAGCATGATTGATCTTTCTGGTTTAGAAATTCTTTATAGAGTTCTATAGAATATCTTCGTTTAACTGCTGCATCCAAAACGAAATAAGAGATGCCAATCGGGTTCGAAGATAAAAAAACAGCCTTCTTCTTTACGGCAAGCAAAAGGCCTCACTAAATCACACAAATGGGGCAACTACGGTAATATCACCCAAAGATAAAGGTAAGAGAATCGCCGTAGGCAGAAATAAAAAAGGTGTAAACCAAGAAGGTATGAAACGACTGGCAGGATATTACGAATGAACCACTGAAGAAAGAAAGAAAAGAAGAAAACAAAGAATGTACGGGAATAAGCCAAGGTGGTACATTAACTGCCGCACGACATGTTGACTTTTCAGATACAATTGTCAATCAAGTTAATAAGTGTTTTAAATGGAGAGCATAACCAAGTAACGCATTCACCAGAACCAATATGCATTCAAACTTAAATAAGCAGCTTCCATCCCCTCTATGACCAAGGACAAATCAAAGAAGGTGGTGTGTCATCACAGGTGGAAATGAATTGTGGGTTCCCACAGAGGTTGACTTCTTCACTACCAACTCCTTCGCTGCTACACGAGATTGCGTCGAAAATATAATGCTGTGGCATCACGATGAGCACCATGCAGAACTTAAACGAAAATGGGCCATCAATAATCGAAGTTGAATCATCAATGGAAGTAACAGTAACTAGGAAATGTGCACAGTCAGCATAGTAAATGCTGAGTGACAGCAAAGTGTGATTTTGATAAGTGGCCGCACTTCATACTGATCACTAAATATCGCTACTCAAACATAGTGTGCCACTGCATCTAATACTAGTGTGTTAAAAAGCGTTATGTGCGAAATACGATAGCCGTATTAGTAGTACGCATTCTTCAATTTGATTTCCCTCTGCAATAGCTAGATTTGTGACGGAATTGACGATCTGATGATTTCAACATCTACTATGCAAACTGAGGTAACTTTTTGAGATTTATTCCATGTTAATATCGGTCATGGAGGGCACATACAAAAGTTAGTACTTGATAATCTTTAACTGAGTAAGAACTCAAACGTGAGTAAAAAATAGTTGCTTTTCGGAAATTAAAACCTATATATGTGTTTATGTAATGTCAATTGCTTTGTTATATATATATATATATATATATATATATGTGTGTGTGTGTGTGTTGTTGAGACCCAGACCGTCCGACCTACCAGAAAGGTGTAAGGTAACTGTTTGGACGGCGGGGTGTGTGTGTGTGTGTGTACATCAAAGTTGATTTTAATGATTCCATTTTAAGACTTAATCAAGGAATGTAAAATAAAGATTTGGCCAATTTAAATTGAAGCATTGTTGAATGTGTCTCATGTCATCCTCTTGTACTCGGGAACCATTGGAGAATTTCATACTCCACTCTAAGTGAAGGCACCAAAGGTAAGTCCTTTAATTTAAAATTTGGCAAGGGAGATTTATCTTGTCACACTAACGATTAGCGGAATGATTATAAACAACTGATTACTGAATGAACTTACTAAAACAATATCAGAAGTAACAAGAAACGTTTAAACCAGCTCAAAAAAAGAACAACCAAGGAAACTAAGTTGAAAATAATACCTTATCATACATTCCTATTCCAAATGTTATTAGATCATATGTATCATATTAGGTATAAGGTGTTGAAGCCCCAGACTGCCCAACTGATCCGAAGATATGAGCAGCTGATAATCTTTAACTGAGGCGACCGGTAGGTATCAGCTGTTACGTAGGGGAGACATCCACAGGGACCGTACCCTCCTCCCCCTACTACCAACCTCTCGGAAGGACTTACGGACCCACATGTTTAACGTGATCGTACTCCGCGTGAACACGGCGGCAGTTTTGGCAGTAGAGGGAATCGAACCCGGGCCTACCGAGTGCAATTCCCACACGCTAACCACTGGGCTATCGCGCCCCCAGGTTTCAGGTGTGAAAAAAATATATATTTTTATAAGATTTTGTTTGCACGACGTTTTAAATTTTTTGCAATTTCAGAAATATAAGTTAGCAACAGGACATAATGACGTGACAGGACATAATGGAGCCGGATTTTCGATTCCCTCCACCCCGGGGACGAATCACAGACTGGGACGAAGAAGACGGGCGTTTGAAAAGTCTTTGTGATCATCTTTGAGTATCCCGCCCTCCCTGGTGATCAAGAATATTGAATCCTTGCACACTCATATTATCACCCCGTTGTAAAACCTAATAAAGCCGGATTTTCGATTCCCTCCACCCCGGGGACGAAGCACAGACTGGGACGAAGAAGACGGCTTTTGAAAAGTCTTTGTGATCATCTTTGAGTACCCCGCCCTCCCTGGTGATCAAGAATATTGAACCCTTGCACACTCATAGTATCACCCCGTTGTAAAACCTAATAAAGCCGGATTTTCGATTCTCTCCACCCCGGGGGCGAAACACAGACTGAGACGAAGAAGACGGGCGTTTGAAAAGTCTTTGTGATCATCTTTGAGAACCCGCCCTCCCTGGTGATCAAGAATATTGAATCCTTGCACACTCATAGTATCACCCCGTTGTAAAACCTAATAAAGCCGGATTTTCGATTCTCTCCACCCCGGGGACGAAGCACAGACTGGGACGAAGAAGACGGGCGTTTGAAAAGTCTTTGTGATCATCTTTGAGTACCCCGCCCTCCCTGGTGATCAAGAATATTGAATCCTTGCACACTCATAGTATCACCCCGTTGTAAAACCTAATAAAGCCGGATTTTCGATTCCCACCTTCCCGGGGACAAAGCATAGACTGGGACGAAAAAGATGGGCGTTTGAAGAGTCTATTTATTCATCTTTGAGTATCCACCCCCTGGTGATCAAGACTATTGAATCCTTGCACACTCATAGTATCACCTTGTTGTAAAACCTAATAAAGCCGGATTTTCGATTCCCTCCACCCCGGGGCCGAAGCATAGACTGGGACGAAGAAGATAGACGTTTTAAGAGTCTTTGTAATCATCTTCGAGTACACCTCCCCGGTTATCAAGAATATTGAACCCTTGCACATTCATAGTATCACCCCGTCGTAAAACCTAATAAAGCCGGATTTTTGATTCCCTCCATCCCGGGGCCGAAGCATGGACTGGGACGAAGAAGATGTGCGTTTGAAGAGTCTTTGTAATCATCTTTGAGTACCCTCCCCCGGTGATCAAGAATATTGAATCCTTTCACGCTCATAGTATCACCCCGTTGTAAAACCTAATAAAGCAGGAATTTCAATTTCCTCCACCCCGAGAACGAAGTATAGACTAGAATGAAGAAAATGGGCGTTTAAAGAGTCTTTGCAATCATCTTTGAGTACCCCCTTCCCGTGATCAAGAATATTAAATTCTTGCATACTCACAGAACCACCCCATTCTAAAACCTAATAAAGCCGGATTTTCGATTCCCTCCACCCGGGGAACGAAGAAGATGGGCATTTGAAGAGTCTTTGTAATCATCTTTGAGTACCCCCTCCTCCTCCCCAGTGATCAAAAATATTGAATCCTTGCAGACTCATAGTATCACCCCTTGTGAAACCTAGTAAAGCCGGATTTTCGATTTCTCTCCGGGATGCTGACAAAATGAATAGATAGTTTTCAGATACCCACTCCTAAACTACTTGTAATCTACAAAGCTGAAACTTTGCACATTTATAGTACTGACAACGGGACAGAACATAACTGTGCCACTTTTTATTAAAGCGACTCTTTGGCGCCATACATTGTTAGACAAATGAAACTTATTAAAAACTGGGCATTTTATTGTCTTTAAATTGTTTAGTTATCCCTGTCTTTGATAAGTTTAAATGTTAGTAATGATACAAAAATCTTTTGAATTTTCAATAATTCCTTTTTAACACTTTACAACAAAGTTGAAAAGTGTTTATGACTTTGTTCATTCTGCCTGTCTGTCTGTCTGTCTGTCTGTACGTAAGCACGATAACTGCCGTAAAAATGACTTAATCAAAATGAAATTTTAATATGTTGTTCAGACGGTCTGTAGGACCTATGGGAATATAAATGAACAATATCACCCAATTAGTTTTGGATTGAACCCGGGTTGAAAAAATGAAATACATTGAGCCCTATGGGACCTAATTTTTTAAACATTTTTAAGCGGATTTAAAATTCACAAGTTGCTTCGAAAATGTTAGGTAATATTGAAATTGTTCCATAAAATATATAGAAAAAAATTCAGCGAAATATATTCAGTAGTTTTTAAATAAAAATTAAAATATTAATTACACCTCTTATATGAAACGATCACGTGACCATGATATGGAAAAATCACATGACCCACTTCAAAATGATATATGGCATTCATCTTGTTTCAAAATCGTGTTTTTTTAAGTTATTTTTAATTCATATTGACTGTTGTATCCGTCCTAAAACTACTTTATTTTTGCTTAAACTCTGTGCATCTACATACTGAAACAACGCAAATACAATATATTTGAGTTTAAATGATTATCCAAATTTGATTATTTCTACAACGAAGCCTATTTTTCACTTATGCAAAATGTAAACAGCAAAATATGTAGAGTGAGTTGTATTAGAATTGCTGTATTTCTTTAACACAAAATAATTTAGCTCATGGAGTCTGCATGGCTGATATGAATGAAATATTAATTGATTTTATAAAGAGAAGGACGATTTTTTTCGATGAAGTTTTAAGCATAGAGTTTAATTCCTTGTAGCTCCATGGTCTTAATTTTTAAATATAATAAATTATATATTATAGTATTGTGATGAATGAAATTAATTTGAGAAAGTTATGAATGAAATGCTGTTTCTATAGAGTGATTCAGGCGTGTTATTTTTTCTATGACGTCATTTGAATTAATTTCAGTTGTTTTCGATGAAGTTTTCAAATATAATAAATTATCGTAGTATTATGATAGTTTTAAAAATATTACCGTGAAATGTATCGCATTTTAGAGATATTTAAACCAGGCAATTTATATTTCAATGCCGTCATTTGAATGAAGTTAATTTTTTTCAATGAATGTTTAAGTTTTCAAATATAATAAATTAATGTAGTATTCTGATAAGTTTTAAAATATTACCGAGGAATGTATTGCATTTTAGACTATTTTAAATAAAATTGCATTGAAGTTGTAAAGTGTTTCATAATCATTGCTTTAAGTATGATTGATCTTTCTTGTTTAATCATACAATGCTCGAAAAAAATATAAGGATAACATATAATTGAATGAAAATATACTTTATTTTCACTTTATCAAAATGAAATTTTGATATTTCTGACCTCTAATATGAAATTATACAATAACATTTACAACACATAAAACAACAAATATGAACCTTACAAAAGTTGAACTTATAAAGATTATCACGAAAAAAAATTATATGGAAAAAGTATAAGAACATGTTCTAAAGTACTTAACATTTCTCTTAATAATCAAGAAAACAACCTTTCCTTCAATTACTTGAATAAACTGAGAGGTCATCGATGCGAAAAGTTCTTTTTAAGTGTCTATGGAAATGTTATTCCAAGCTTGTTTGATGGCTAACACAAGATCCTGTTTAAAGTAAATGTTATCCTGATCATGTAAATTTACTGAATTAGCTTCAAACCAGAGTTTTGCACTCTTAGAAACGTGTATGGAAGCTGTATGGGATTGTACCAGAAATAGCGAAAACAATCTGGCCCATCAAGATTGAACTTCTTTTCGTCCGAAAAGATTACATCAATCCATATTGGACCGAGAGAAATGTATTTTTTTGAAAACTCCTGTCTTCTTTCCTTATGTTGCTTGCTTTTAAAAGGAGGACGTAACGTTAACTTTCCATACCAAATATTCGGATGTTTATTCAAAACATTTTGAATTGTTGGTGTGGAACATGGTAAGTCCAAATTTCTTCTAACTTCATTTGCAGTTTCTTTTTTCTCGCAAGCTCTTCTTACAACCATTCTTTTCTGTCGATGAATTAGAATTTCTGGTCTTCCAGTTCGTGTTTTCATTCCATACATTCTAGGTTCTTTTAGAAAATTATAAACTACAGTTTTAGATCTCTTAATTTTTTTCGAAATTTCATGCACACTCAATCCACATTCTTTAAAAGCAAGAATTTCCCCCTTTTTCAAGGTCAGACAGATAAGTTCCTTTTGGCATCGTGCAAAAATTGTGAGGAAATGAGACAAGTGTGAATTTTATTTAGAAACCCAGTCTTTATATTTGAAATGGTCATTTTCTGCTTTCAAATATGCAAATTTTACTATAATTTTAGACAAAACACAGTTGTCCTTATGCTTTTTTCCAAAATCATATGGGTTTTAAATTTATAAAGTAAATTTATACATATTTATTTTTGGAAAATTTAACTAATTTACATGAAAAAGAACTTAATTTTATGAATATTTTTTTTACTTAAGAAATTTGCATATATTTCCGTCTAAAAGATTTCTAGATTTGGCGAGTTTTCGCTTGTCCTTATACTTTTTTCGCGCACTGTATGATCAATTTCAAGTAATTCCAGTTCTATTCATATAAACGACGTGTATTATTGTTAACATAATATATATACGTATGAAATTTCATAAAGATCCGTTATCTACCAACATACACTTATATACGCATGACACGTGCGGTTATTTTTCTGAATATTCTTAAGTTTTAAAAAATGTTTCTCCGTCAAAATATCAAATTCAAAACTTGATGAAAAAAATAATTTTTTGTATACGGAAGTATTTGAGAGTAAAAATTATAGGTCTTCAAAACATAATTAACGTGACATCATAACGAAGCAAATATTTCTAACTGGAACGGCAATTAGTTTCAAACATGCCCGAAAATAATTACAATTAAAAAGTTATTTACTTTGCGTTTTAAATGCATGCCTTTCAAACTAAAGCGTTTTCGAGTTTGTTTTTCTTTTCTAACGTTGTTAGAAAGCAGAAATTTTAAACGTATTTAGTTTATTAATTAGAAAGTATGTTTTCGAAAAATGCCATACCAATTATCTAGAAGAAAGATAAAATAAATACTTTTCCATGTATGAAGCATCGTTCTTTGTTCATATTTGCCGACTTAGTTTATTTAATTAGGTGGAGGAATTATTTCTTTTAATAGTATTTCTTTTGGTTATATGTAAACAAATTTAAATTTGTAAAGCTTTGTATGTCAGCATTTATTTTTCAATGTGATTGTATTATTCCTGAATTTAATTAAAAATTAAAAGTTGTTATTAGTTTAAAAATTAAAAACTGTTATTAGTTTAAAAATTAAAAACTGTTATTAGTACAGTTTGAATTAAAAAATTATGTAATAGAATTTTCCCTTTTTCTCTTTACTTATTTACCCTATCCGTTCATGACATCAAAATTATTATGTGATTAGTTTTTGACCATCTGTAATCAAATATTCAAACACGTGGGATTTGGATAATTTTATACATTGAAGAGTATAAAATAGTAATAAGAAATTTCTCAGGAAATGTATAAAAACTCCCGAACTTTAAAAATGAATATCACAGAGAAAAGGTTACATATAAAAGGGTGAAATAAAGTGTATGTTTATTGGATATCTAGACTGCCAGAAAAATTTACACTGTGGTTTCAAAAAATAGTTGAAAAATTTCCCAACAGATGGCACTAATAGGCATATGTAGTCAAATCAGTTTCATGTATTATATATATGTTACTGCTAAAGTGCAGAAATCAGTTATTCTACAGATTATCTAGGTAATGTGCAGATTAACTAGGGTAATTCGTTAAAGTGCCGCAAATTTTTTTATTTCTCAAATTACCTAGGTAATCTGCAAATTACCTAGACAACCTGCACATTACCTACAAGGCACTCGTTAAAGTGAAAATAATATCTAAAGAGGTTTGCGAAGAATCTTTTCTTCATTTCACTCACCAATTTGGTACTTGCTTGCATACTAGGAGCTAAATTTATCTGCTTTAAAAAAATCAAGACACAAATTCACGCGCTAACAGGCAGAAACGAATTTGAAAACAGAATTAGCTATGCTACGTACTGACAGTACGTACTACGCATTTTTTTTTTAATCAAATGGCCAGGCACTTGACTTTCATCATTCGCCTTTGTCAGCGGCCAGAACGTGAACCATTTAGCCGTCCTAGGACGTTGTCCCAGGCGCACCAGTGGGTGCGGAACACACTGCGCCCACAACACAAATATCCATGCCTTACGTGGGATTCGAACCCACAACGCGGCGGTCGAGCGATTTCTGTGGAAACACTCGCCTTGACCACTCGACTACTACTTCGGCCCGACGCAAATTATGAGAAAAAAACAACCCACGACGACAAGACGCTGTCGAAACCAAACTAAAAGTGGAGGGAGAGGCGGAAGAAGTAGGGAAAGGAAATGAGAGAAACAAACTTTTGAACTTTAACGATATGGAAGCCGTTAATGTGCACATTACCTAGGTAAAATGCGGGAAAATTTTCATTTCGAACGCTAACTGAGTAAATCAGTTAATCTGCTAGGTAATGTGCACATTAACGGCTTTCGAGCTTTAACAGCAACATATACATATATATATATATATACTGCTCTTAGCTTTAATCGCAACACCATAAAGTTGTAGGAGTAGTTTTATGTGAATCAGTCAACAGAAACAGCAAGGCGAGATATGCAAATGATCACAGCTTCGTTACGCATAGTGACGTGATACCTTGCCGAGCAGCATAAAAGCGTCAGGTCAAGGAGTAGCGATATCACAGCTAAATTGTAGAGTCATTGGTTTCAGGTTTTAAAAATCATCACAGTATGTCAAGAGTACGTCGACGTACCGCATACGTTCAGTTGTCGTCAACGGAACGGCAACAAATCATTGTTTTATATGAGGGTGGATTGAACCTTCGAAGGATCACTGAGCTATAGGGTTGTGATGTGAGCAGAGTTGAACTGTGTGTGTTACGGTTCGTGAGAGGCAACGAAACGACACGAAGGTCAGGGAGTGGAACTTCCAGATATCCCACACCGCGCGGGAGCCGTTAACCACAGCAACCGTTTTACAACGACATTTATCCCACACTACAGGTAACGTGATTTCAAATGAAACAATTCGAAACCGTTTGCATATCGCAGGACTCCGAGGTAGACGACCTTTTCGACACCTACCATTTCAACGTCTTCACCGGTTACATCGCCTCCAGTGGTGTCAAATGAGACTCAATTGGTCGACAGTATGGCGAAACATTCTGTTCACGGATGAATCACTATTTTTTTGGCATGCCAGATGGAACGTACACGCGTATGGCTGCGCTTTCAACAACGCCATCAGGAAGCTTTTTCTATCAGCCCCCTTAAGTGGTACTATGGTTTGGGGTGATATAACATTTGGTAGACGAACGCCTTTGGTCAACTTTTCCTGCAGTATCAGGGCACAACGATACGCCTCTGAAATTGTGAAACCTATGGTACAGTCATATCTTTCAACCAAGCCTGGACTGCTTTTTCAGCAGGATAATGCCAGGCCACATACTGCACGGGTAACTATGAATATTCTACAAGATTTTCATATCCTGCTTTGGCCAGCATATTCTTCGGATTTGTCGCCAATTGAGCATATCTGAGACATCATGGGTCGCCGATTAAGAGAACTCCCAATTCCAGTAAAGCAGGTTCAGTTGCAAGTCAATTGCATTCTGTGTGGAATACCATCCATCAGCATACCATTGACCATCACATTGACGATATTCCTCGTCGTATTCAATCATACACAGCCGCTCGCGGTGGGCCTTTTCCATATCGATTTAATATCAATTAAGTTATAGTCATATTATCAATTAAGTTAAGTGCTTTCATTTTCCAGGTATGATTTTTTGATTATTTGCACATCTCCATGTAACAATTATATTCTCTAAATTTCATAAGGATACATCAATTTCTTTAATCTTGCTATTTCAGTTGTGAGCCGTATATATTACTTGTACGACAAAACACATGGATATCCATGCAACATTTTACCACATTTAAAGACTGAAAATTCTATCCCAATTACCTGAAAAAAAATCTGATGTGGGCAACACATGGCTTTCCTCATATAATGCAATGGATTTACTACTTTTACAGTTAAAAAAAATGTTATTCTTATAGTAGATACTTATATTCTTTCCTAGATATTGAATTTTCTTCAATTAGTCGTCATTTTAATTGATTTAGCGTCATTTTATC
Source organism: Amaurobius ferox (assembly GCA_951213105.1). NCBI lineage: Eukaryota > Metazoa > Arthropoda > Arachnida > Araneae > Amaurobiidae > Amaurobius > Amaurobius ferox. The sequence continues at coordinate 99,274,749 of OX578136.1, forward strand.
AATTTGGCGAGATTTTTGTTAATTTGGCCACAATTAAAAACGTCACCAAGTTGGCGACATTCGGACAAATTTGTCGCCAAAATCTCGCCAAGCGCTATGGACGGAGAAATAAGTTCTTCTTACTATTGGATAAATGACTATTGGCGTTCAAATACAAAAGTATTACTTAAAGTATCTTTTTTCAAGAAAGGAACGAGCTAGATCCACGAGAATGATGTCACCCAATTTATCGCATGGTATTACATATGAAAAGTGAACATGTTTCTCAATAGGAAATATTTTTTTTATTTTATATGACTTTTTGATAATTTTTTTTGAAAAATGTGCAATATCTCGAGAACGGTTCATGTTAGCGTTCTAAAATTTATATCAATCGTTTTCTAATGAAAAATTACATAAAAAATGTCTATTTGCGTAAATGTTGAGGCCAAGTCAGACTTCCGCCCTTCGGGGAGCCTCTATAAAAGTGACTAGTGTCTGCTCCCTGCGTTGGCGGGCTATGGAAGAAACTTTCGGATTCATATATTTTCTAGCAACCCCAATACTTAGCACTTTGGCGTTATTTTATGGTATTGGAGAGTCGTAAATTGGCATTGTAACGGAATTTTGTTGTTTAAGCCTATTGCCTATAGTCTATACCAATATAGTGCACGTCACTTTTAATATTTCACATCGCATCTTTAAATTATTACAGTTTCCTTTTCGTGATAATTATTGAAATTATAATGCCAGAAAACGATAAGAAAGATGTTAATAATATCGTTTGCAATTATTGTGAGCGAATGTTTACTCAACGGAAGAACATGTATGCTCATATAAGGAAATTTCATCCTGGGGTGAAACAAAAAATCTTTATAATTCAATCAGTTGGTGAATTTGAAAAATTAAAGTGTCATACAGAAGTCAGCGTTTGGACTTTTGAAGATTACCTAGTTAACAACTTCAATTTTTGATATGTATCAGCATTTGTGAACATGGCATTATTTGAGCAAAACAGATTTCAACATATTAATCAATTGAAAAATTTCCATTAACTGAAAAGTATAGAAAATGTAAATTAATAATTTAAAAATAAAAGTTTTGCACAGTCATCACCTGGAAAAGGAGAGAATAGATGATGTTACCCTCACAAGTACTAACTGTGCTCCTGATTGCTTCAGTTTGGAGAGTTTAGTAAATCTGGGAGCTAAAAGTGATAATCATAATGGCCACACCAGGGTAGGAGTATTTGAAAAGGATATGTTTTCAATGAAGATATAATATTAATATAGCAACACTAAGGGGGTCATAGAGTATAGTGTCATATAGAACTACTAAACTTATTTATATCAATATATATATATACATATATATATATACATATATAGTATATATTTTTTTGGTCTTTTATCTAAGAAATAACACATCTGCTTCATCTTATATAGAAAATAATTTTTTTTAAATAGAAAATTGTTTTCTCATTTATTTACCCACTTGTACCAAATTGAAATACAAAATATATTTTCAATGGAATGTTATTTGTGTTGGATACTTGCTAATGATAATAATTCTTAAAACCAGACAAATAATATGTAGTTTTGGATACTGAAAATGTGCTGCTATTAGAGCATAACTAAACACCATAAAATGCTTAAATATTTTAAAATATGGAATATTTTAGTTTTTCGAATAGATTTAAAAGTCCCATTCTTTAACATTAATTTCTGAGTTTAGAATTTTAATGGATCAAGTACAACTAAATAATCGTTTAATTCGGTGGTGTACAATCCAATCATACATATTGAACTAAAGAAAAAAATCAATATTTTTAAAGTGATTTAAAAAGGCCTGGAAAGAATATTTCAATTACACATCATAGATGGCACCACTGAACATCATTACAGTAAAGTAGCAGTCAAAACATACATCGCCAAATGAGCGATTTTGTGCCAAATATGCTTTCCAACCTGCAAAAGTTCTTTCCTTCCAACTCCATGAGCATGCGCAGTATAGGTTTTAATATCGGCCATAGCCCGCCAGCGCAGGGAGCAGACACTAGTATAAAAGTGAAGCTGCAAATCTCCTCCCCTTCGCCATGGGATACCCTGAGGGGTCTTGTGGACGTGGTGCGTAGGCGCTCCTTCACCACGGGGGAATTAGTAACGAACGAACTAACTTTCTAAAACTAATCATAGCAAATTATAGGACTTTAACAAGGATTTCTATCCTTCAATGTGAATGTTCTCTGTCTTTCTCGCTGTTCTATTACTATATAATAAAATAACCTCAGAATTCTCATTCAGTTACTGTATTTTCATCCAGTAACTGTATTTTTAGCAACTATATTTTCAGAAACTGTATTTTCATCCAGTAACTGTATATCCAGTAACTGTGTAAAGATTTTTTTCTAGTTTTTCTCTTACAACTCCATTTATAAAGTTACAAAATAAAACAATAAATGCAGACTATTTTTATTCTTATTAACCCGTTTCAAATTTGTCCCTTACTTTCTTCAAAAAATATACTCACAATTACAGTATTTTTCATATCTGAAAATGAGTGAAACCAGTCCACAGATGCTGTCGTTGTGTTGGGGTCCATAATTCCATGTCTTGTAATAACAGAGCGCTATTCATAAATGAAAATATATTTTTCCAGGACATGTACGAAAATGGATAATGATTGATCGACATGCATTTATTCAAGGATTCTCTGTGTTTTGGAATATCTAGAATAATTTCCAAAATTTTTCGTTAAAATATATTGGATAAGCATATTTTTCCTTTTGATAACTTTCTAGAAACTACGAATATTTTATTTCAGTTATACTACAGTAATATATCAAATAATGTTTTATAAAAAACTGAAAATTTGAATGTTTCTGCTAAGACAACGAATTTTGAAACAAGTTATGTTTTATAAGACAAAACATTGTAAGTGAATATTGTGGAAAATAAGTGTTCTCCTTAACTACAGAAAATGTAGATATGGGTATTCAAAAATCACTTTTGTATCAGCAAACAGTTTTTGAATTTAAGAGGAGCAATTTTTCTGTCATTTACAAACCAAACTGGTCCTGAATCTACTTTATTTTAGGAAGTCGGAGGCGTTCCATCCTGCCAAGTCGGCATATCCAAATCGGTGCCTAACAAGTGTATATTATACTTGAAATGACAAACTATGATTTTTAGACTTCTCAGCCCCTAAGAAAACAAAAGAACTTGATTATGTTTTCTCTGCAAAGGGGTACAAGAAAAAAAAATACAATTAATGCGATAATACCCGAGAATAAAAGAACTTGACAAGTTTTACGATTTCCAACCATTTTTTTTACATCTATACTTATATATAACCTTAACTACTAAACCGATTTTAATGAATGATAGCTTATTTTGTGTGTTCTGGCTGCAAGTATATGCATTTTTATATGTGGTATAATGGAAAAGAAAAGTATTGTGATGGAATGGGAAAATTTGAATTAGAATTTTCAACGAGAGAGCACTTTTCAAACATCCCTGAACGCGAATCGAACGTTTTGAGAATGTCTCTGTGTGTGTGTGTGTGCGTGTGGTGTGTGTCCGTGAGTCGGTAGAGACGATATCTCAGGAACGAATGCAGTAATTTGAACGAAATTTGGTACAACAAATACAGTCTGAGACTACTGGAAGCCTATTGTTATTAAACACAATCAATTGTTACAAAAAAAAAATTTTCAAATAAACTTTTAAAAACATCATAAAAATATCAGAACCTTCTATAAAGTTACATGAATAATCATTTCGTATGTAATTTTTCATTAGAAAACGACGGATACCAACTTTAGAACACTAGTTTGAACCGTTCTCGAGATATTGCAAATATTTCACATAAATTTATCAAAAAAACACAAAAAATGAAAAAAGTCTTAACTATTGCGGAATATGATCACTTTTCATATGTAATATTACGCGATAAATTTATTAATATCCTTCTCGTGCATCTAGTTCATTCCATTCAAGAGAGAAGACACTTTGGGTAATAGTTTGGTATCTTGACGCCTAATAATTCGCCAATAGTCATTTATCTACTATAAAAATAACCTATTTCTCCATCGATAACGCTTAGCAAAATTTTGACGAAGAACTTTGTTAACTTTTTTACTAAAAATTTGACTGTGATTCGTCTTTCCTGAAAATCCAGACTCACGCTTAGAAAACGAAAAAATTCGCCTGCACTGAGCTTTGCGCCAAACGGAGCAAAAATTCTTTATTTACACAGAGTATATTTTATACATTTATTTCGGATAATATATATGTATAATTAAAATAAAAGTTATTTGATCGTACATTATTAACACTTTCCAACAAAGTTGTTAAATGTTTATGAGTTCATCATTCTGTCTGTCTGTCTGTCTGCCTGCATGCCTGTTTCTTTGTGCGTTTGCACGATAACTACCGTACGAATGACTTTATCAGAATATAATTTTAGTATGTTATTGAGACGGTCTGTGGGACATATGGCAATAAAAATGGATAATATCACGCAATTAGTTTCGGATATAGCACGGTTTAAAAAATGAAATACATTGAACCCTATGAGACATAATTTTTCAAATATTTTTTCAACAGAGTTAAAAATCCCAAATTGCTTCAAAAAATGTTAGACATATTTAAATTATCACGTGAAAATATTTCGGCAAAATATATTAAGTAGTTTTTTTAATAAAAATTGAAATAATAATTACACCTACACAACATAAAGAGATCACCTGACTCATTTCAAAATAAAATAAGGCAACCATATTTTTTCCTCTGTATAAAAAATCGTGATGTTTGAAGATCTTTAAAATTTATATTTAGTGTTGCATCCGTTATAATTTTTTTTTTTTTGCGTTTTATCTGTGCATCTGCATTCTGTGCCAGCGCAATTGCAATATTTTATATTTTAAATGATCACTAAACTTTCATTATTCCTACAACGAAGCATAATTTTAATAGAATGCGAATGTAAACAAATCAAGCGATTATAAGGTGAGTTACATAAAAATTGCTGAATTTTTTCACGCAAAATAATTTAGCTCCAGAGTTTGGAATATAAGTGATATGAATGAAATATTCATTGATTTTACATAGAGAAGCAAACGATTTATAGCAGTGCCTTTTTTTGATGAAGTTTAAGTTTTAAAGTACAATAATATATTGTAGTTCTGTGATAATTTTAAAAAATATGAGTGATAAATGTATCGCATTTCACATCTGTTTAAATAAAATAGCATTTCAGTTGGAAAGTGTTTCAAAATTAATACTTTATGCAAGATTGATCTTTCTTGTTAAATCATCAAAAGGTAGACTTGAGAATCTTTCGATATTGAACGTTCAATAGCAATCAACAAATTGAATACTACTCTACTAAATAATATTTGCGAGAACCTCCGCAAAAACTGGAGAGACGCAATTTTAAATCAGAATTTTCTGCCAAACTTGAAATGAAATTCATATATTCAAATAATATGAAAATGAATTTCTATGCCACACAATATTTCATACAATTTTCGTACCCTCACTTTCGGAAAATATCTCATTGCCTAATGAACTTGTGAATTTTCTAAAACTCAGAGCGTCATGTTCCATCAGTAATAACTTTCATTAATTATGGCAGTGTTAATCTGCCGCCGAAATAGTAGGATATAACCTTCCACCAGAAAGTTCCAGACTCGTTAGCATCTCAGCTCTTCACTGCAGTTCCAAACATATTAAATTTAAACGTCGTAAATTATTTTCCAACTCCGTAAATATCCTACCCGTTTTCATCTTTCCAAATGAGAAATTTTCGCCCTTCTGCAGTTCGTATATTAATCTGTGAGAATATTTTATTCAAATCACAGTTGGAATATTAAAATTATCGCTCTTGAACTTAAAAATTCTTACGTTATATTTCTTGAAGTCTCATAAATTAGTAAAGAAACGGGGAAAACTAAATTAAATGATATGTGAATCTCGGAATGTTTTCTGTCTTATGCGGATAAATAAGTTTCAACACTTTGAGATAGGTGATACCATATATGAAATTTACGAGATTTTGATTCTTTCGGTGCTGCTAATGTAAAATATAAATTATGTTTATGTGCTCTTAAAATGCCTCGATGAGAATTTTAAAAATAATTAATCTTAGATTAGAATTCAATATTTCTTACCGTGGTACTTCCTGGTGAAATTAGGAATGGAGTGTACAAAACTATAGCAGAAAACATAAGCCAAACTTGAACTAAATTTCGACTTATTTGCATCAATTTTAAATATTGTGGTAATAAAAAAAATTGAATTGCATCCAAAGTTCAGTTTAAATATAAAAATACACTCAGCGCTCAGACAACTCATAGAGCTTATTATTTACAATACGATCTTTTTAATCGAATTAAATTTTTGATTGAAATTAAAAAATGGCAAAAATTCATTCTTGACAACGTTTTATGCTTTCCTAAAGTAGCCAGTAAGCATTAAATCAGCGAATGAGAGAACTTCGCATACGCGCACTGAGTTACTTACATCTAATCATGTATTAATCAAGATATATCTTCACAGAGTGTAACCCCATTCTGGCACAATTGCAATTTTTTGCATTTTTTCACCCATAATGTCTATGAAACAACCTACACTTCTAAAGAAGGTAATAATTTATTAGCGTTAGCCTGAATATGCATATCATTTTCATATGGCTTTAAGAAACCAGTACGACTTGGATTGATGTCGACGTGCCATTGGAATTGGCAATCAAAACAATTTAATGTTTGCATCATATCAGCATCAATATTCTGGCCTCGATAATTAAATTTTCTGAATCTTATGTTTTAAAAGTTTATAAACAAAGATTAAATCAGAAATTAATTTATTATTTCTATTTTAACACACTATATGAAAATTATAAATGTATAATAGTAATTAAATCATAATTTGAAAGCATAATGATTATAGCATCTAAATCACCGCAGTGGTACAGGTCCATCCAGATGTACGTCAGCACGCATTGTTCGATGCATTCAAAGATATGCGGTGGCGGCCCCACAAACGATGACTTTCGACATTCTGCAGAATTTGCAGGATACATTGGATGTTACAATATCAACGAGCGCAGTTTCTCGGCGATTGGCCGAAAGCGGCTTGCACTCAAACCATTCTTTACGAATACTGCCATAACGACAAAACACCGATGTGAGAGATTGCATTGGTGTCGGGCCCGAACCTCTTAAACGACTGAATAGGACAGTGCAGTGTTCAGTGTCGAATCTCGATTCTGTTTATCAACTGACAGTCGCCGTGTAAGAGTCTGGAGGCGACGTGGAAACAGATTCAGTATTACTGCGACTGTTGAACGCCATACTGCTCGACAACGCGGCATCATGTTTTGGAGTGCCATCGGCTTCGATAGCCCGTCATGTCTGATTCGTATCAGAAGCACAATGACGGCAAGACGATATGGGGATGAAGTGCTGCGGCCGGTTGCATTGCCCTACTTTCTTTGGTTGCAAAATGCTGTTTTTCAGTAAGATAACACGTGGCACACACGGCAACCATCAGCAGACAAACCTTGCAATGTATTCAGATGTATTCTTGGCTTCCTCTGTCTCCAGACATCTCACCCATCGAGTCTGTATGGGACGTAATTGACCGTCGTTTGACTGCCTTGCCCCCCGCTTCAAACAGAAGACGACTTGTGGAGGATGGTTGAAGGCATATGGTCATTCATCCCTCAAGAAACTATCCGCACGCTCATTGCAACTGTTCCTCGAAGGGTTGCTACTTGTATCGCCGCAAGAAGCGGTCCTGCTTGCTACTGATCACGTTGTCTATGAGATTACTGTATTGCATTATGCAATAAACATCACGTATTTATATATGCCATTTTTATCCGTGTGTCTTTTATCATCATACTCTATTCCCTCTTTCATGGTGTTGTGTTTTCTGTGTCGAGTAGTGTATAACTAGTATAGAACTAGTTATATGTTAATTAATTATGTAATTAATACACAACTAATTCACAGAAAGTAATAATATCACTCAATTCCCTTTACCTTTAAAAGAAGGTGCTAATTTAGCTGACAACAGCAATTCCTTTATTTGAAAACAGCAATTTCCTTACACCACACGGCAGGAAAATGTAAATTGAGTAGTAAATATTAAACGGTTCCAATGCTACATAGGTTTTAATAAATCATATTTATTGTTGTTAGTAATAGTAGTTAGAATAATTTTCCAAACGCTATTTGCCATAATTCAGTCTGCAATAAAAAAAAATATATATGCATTAGCTGTCTCCGTATAACTAAACAAGAAACTTGGAATACATTTAGCCTTCGTCTCAAATGAGAAGTTGGAAACAGCGTTTAGCACATAGCATAAGAAATTGCACTACAGTTAAAGAAAATGCTAAACGAATTCCCTTAAGCAACGTTTAAAATGTATTTTGCTCGATTTAATTTTAAATAAAATAAATAAAGATAATTGCTTTTTGTGGTGATTTCGAGAAATTGCACATTTTTCAAATATATTTATCAAAAAAATTTCATAAAAATTAAAAGTATTAATTATTGTGAAACATATTCACTTTTCATATGTAATATTATGCGAAAAATTTGTTAACGTCATTCTCGCGGATCTAGTTCTTTCCATTCACGAGAAAGACCATTCACGAATTTAGAGTAGCAAGAAACACAAGTTACTTGGGTGTTTGAAATATTTTTACATGTTGTCATCCAAAAAAAGCCGACAAATGCATTGCATAATTCAACGTTAAAAGCTTTGTGTCGTATTGAGAATAAATTCGAAATACTTATTGAAGAGTGAAGCAAGAGGGGAGTTGTTAAACAGTGATTAGATATAGACAGGACATACAGTTAAAGTATTTATGCAATTCATGGGCGATTTTCAGGGAGATATTAATTCGTATTTTCGGTACATATTGACAAAATGAAAAAATCCTAGCCTGTATGTCTATTTCATTAATAAACATATTACACACATAATATAATTGATACATATATTTAGACACTTTCTTTTAATTTACGGAAACTCAAAATAGTTCTTTTAGTTTAAAATACAAGAACTCGTTATTACGACATAGATTCGTAAGAACTAATTGTTCATTATTAGATAACCGTTAAATGTGTGCCTTCCGTGATAATTAGTGACAAGTGAAATACATAAATACCTATGCTTTCTTGAATTCCAACACTTATTCTCGCAATCACTATGCTGTAAGATTCTATTGCACATCACACTTCTGAGCCACGCTTTCTTTTAGCGCTCACAGTAGTTATTTTTTTTGCACAAACTCAAGAGACATGTTGCTCAGTCGTAGTCGAAATTCAGATCTGCTGAACTTTCTGAAACAAAACTTTGGAGCACTTTTTTATTTCCCCCTTTGGTTTCATACCACTTCTCCCATTTGTCGTTGATGCAGAAGGGGATGGGCACTGTTTATCTATGATTGTGTTCCGATTGGTTTCCTCTGCTGCATTCAGATTGCTCATGATCTTTCTTGGCATTTGTAATTGGGAGTGCAACATGTTGCACAAGTATTGTACTACACTGTACAACTTGTCAATATAATAATGGAGATTTCCTCTTAAATCCCTGTAACTCAGTTGGAAGAACTCCTCTCTCAAGACTCAGAAATTAGATATTCATGTTTCTCGATGTTTGATTTTATAATAGATAATACGTATTTAATTCATTTTAATTTATTTCATTTAGAATTTTTTATAATTCCGTATGTGAAGTTGTAAAAACGGTTAATGGATCACAGGATTCTTAAAATGTTAAAATTGGAAGCAAAATCTTCATTTTATATATGCACATGATATTCTGCACATCATATTCTCTAATTTTTCTAGTGATAAATTGATGTTTTCTTTCAGAGTGCAATTTTAGAACATAAACATATTTTTATAGAGTTTAGAATTATGAACTTGTGAAAAAAATTGGTATGATAGCTTTCTAGCAGCATTACTCAGAAAATTTTACATCCAAAACAAAATGTTTCATGCCCAACTGTATTACAGGAGTAGTAATTATTTATTGTGAACCAAAATCAATTTGTATTTAAAATAAATTTCCATTTTATGCAATATTGCACTTAACTTTAACATTATTTTTTAATTTTAACAACATACACAACATTCACAACAAGAAAAATGAAAAAATTTAGGTACACTTTATAAAGACAAACATACATTATAAATTCTTAAAATTTCATAAAAATACAGCATTTTTAAAGTATTTTGCGCGTAATGTCAAAAAATCACACTGAGGAAAGCGATATTCGAGTTATTTCTAAAAACATTTTCCATATAAGATCAGAGACATTTTGAGATAGAACTCAAATAAAGAAATATTTTAAAATATTCAGAAGAGTTTATATTTTCATGTGCAATATCTTGAAATAATCTAATTGTTACTTTCCTTATATACAATAATGAATCAGGAAAGTATTGTGACGGGGTCGAAAATTCGAGTTTCGACGGGAGAGCATGTTCCAAGCACCCCTGATCACGAATCGAACATTTTTAAAGTGATGTCTGTGTGTGTGTGTGTGTGTCAGTGAACCATTGGAGACGATAACTGACGAACGAATGCACCGCTTCGAACGAAATTTGGTACAAAAATCACAATCCGTAAACACTGGAAACCTATTGTTTTTGTACACAATCGGATGTTCAGAACTCCCCTGAATTTTCGAGTGAAATTTTGAAAAAATGGTCAAAAAATCAAAAGCTCTAATAAAGTTACGCAAATAGATATTTCTTATGTAAATTCTCATTAAAAAACGATTAACATAAATTTTAGAACGCTAACATGAACCGTTCTTGAGAAATTATACATTTTTCAAAAAAATTATAAAATAAAAAAAATACTTCCTATTGAGAAACATGTTCTCTTTTCATGTAATAGCATGCGATAATTTGGGTGACATCATTCTCGTTAATCTAGCTCGTTCCATTCATGAAAAAATATACTTTGAGGAATACTTTTGTATTTGAACGTCAATAGTCATTTATCTGCTGTAAGAATAACTTATTTCTCCATCCATAACGCTTGACGAGATGTTGGCGATGAATTTGGTGGAATGTCGCCAACTTGGCAACCTTTTAAATGTTGCTAAATTAACGGAAAACTCGCCAAATGGATCAAAATAACGCTAAATCAATGAAAATGACGACTCATTGACGAAAATTCAATATCTTGGAAAAAATATAAATAACTACTATAAAAATAATCTATTTTTTTTACTGTAAAAGTAGTAAATTCATTGCATTATATAAGGAAAGTCATATGCTGCCCACATCAGATTTTATAACAGTTCCATGACCTCCTAAATGTATTACATTTTGTTCGCTGTTGAAAATTGACTAAATATTTAATAAACATGTATAGCAGATTTAGTTATCTAGTTATGTATTTTGAATGACTCCTTACAGAGCACCATTAGCATGGAATTATATTTACAATAGCAAATATATAAAATGTATATTCTATAATTAATTGCTTCAGTTCAACTTCAAGGCATTTATTATACCTATTACAATGCAAGTAACGTATTATAGGTAATTGATTTAATTGAATACTACGTCAAGTCAATATAGAATATACAACTGTCAAGTCAATATGGAACATACAACTGTCAAGTCAATATGGAACATACAACTGTCAAGTCAATATGGAACATACAACTGTCAAGTCAGTATAGAACATACTCAAAATTAATCATTGATGAACTAAAATCAATTATTATATTCAACTCATGAAGAAAGAATTCGTCAATTATCAAAATTCCCAGGAATAGCGAAAACCAATTTTCATCAAGATTTAACTTTGAAACTGTTTCAAAAAGAAATATTACCTCACACATAAAATTCAGTGCTATTACTCTATTTGAATAGAATCAATTTTAAATCTTCCATTGCCAATTTGGGAAACCCAAATAGCAATTCTCACTTTAACACACAGAGAAAGCCCTTTTAATATTTTTCACATTTTTATAATAATAATTTCCGACATTGCGAAATTAAAAAGAACGGAAATGAGAAATTTCTTTCAACATGTAAAAAACAAAATTTTTCAAAAGCAGCGCTTAAATGATGCGATTTTAACGCTCTGTCGTAACCTGTGGAGCTCAGTTGATAGAATATTTCTAACAAAGTTGAGAAGGTGTACATTCTAGACCCAGGGGACAACCAGAATACAAAATAAACAACCAGTTTCATTGACTAAATGGGTTAACATCAAGTTAACTAATGTAATTTCGAAACATGTCCTTTTCATTAGTTGGTTTTCTCTTTGTGGTTAATGGTAACGCATTTATTAACACTTTACAGCAAAGTTGAAAAGTGTTTATGACTTTGTTCATTCTGTCTGTCTGTGTGTCTGTCCGTTAGAACGATAACTGCCGTAAAAATGACTTTATCAAAATGAAATTTTAGTATGTTGTTCAGACGGTCTGTAGAACCTATGGGAATATAAATAAATAATATAACCTAATTAGTTTTCTATTGCACCCGAGTTGAAAAAATGAAATACATTGAACCCTATGGGACCTAATTTTTCAAACATTTTTTAAGTAAATTTAAAATTCATGAATTGCTTCGAAATTTTTAGGAAATATTCACATTATCCCATAGAATATATAAAAAAAATTCAGTAAAATATGTTAAGTAGTTTTTTAATAAAAAATTATTTAATATAGGGAAAAAAACAAATTCAATTAAATTCTGACTTTTGGGATATCCTCCAGATAGAAAAAAGGGATATATTATATAACAAGAAAGATCAATCATGCTTAAAGCATTGATTATGAAACACTTTCCAACAGCAATGCAATTTTATTTAAACATGTCTAAAATGCAATACATTCCTCGGTAATATTTTAAAACTTCTCACAATACTAGATTGATTTATTATATTTGAAATCTTCATCGAAAAAAATGAACTTCATTCAAATGACGGTATTGAAATATAAATTGCCTGGTTTAAACATCTCTAAAATGTGATATATTACTCAATGATAATTTTAGAATTATCATAATACCACGATAATTTATTATATATAAAATCTTCATCGAAAACAACTGAAATTCATTCAAATGACGTCATAGAAAAAATAACACGCCTGGCTCTTTCTAAAAAAGCAGCATTTCATTCATAAATAAGTTCCCATTCATGTCATTCATCATAATACTATAATAATTTATTTTATTTAAAAATTAAGACCATGGAGCTACAAGTAATTTAACTCTATGCTTAAAACTTCATCGCAAAAAATCGTCCTTCTCTCGGTAAAGTCAATGAATATTTCTTTCATATCAGCTATGCAGACTCCATGGGCTAAATAATTTTGTGTTAAAGAAATACAGCAATTCTAATACAACTCATTCTACATATTTTGCTGTTTACATTGTACATAGGTGAAAAATAGGCTTCATTGTAGAAATAATCAAATTTGGATGAGCATTTAAACTCATATATATTGTAATTGCGTTGATTTAGTATGTAGATGCACAGAATTTAAACCAAAATAAAGTGGTTTTAGGACGGATACAACATTCAATATGAAATGAAAAGAACTCTAAAAATCACGATTTTGAGACAAGATGGATGCCATATATCATTTTGAAGTGGATCACGAACAAGACGATGAAGTGGATCACGAAAAAAACAAATTCAATTAAATTATGACTTTTGAGATATCTTCCAGAAAGAAAAGAGAGAGATATTGTATAATAAATATCTTTCCATTTGTTTAAACATTTTGCATATGGAAGAGGCCTCACATTTTAAAATAAATTTGGTAGATAACAATTTTTCATTTTTTTTAAATTTTATATAACTCTTCATGATATACTTATTTGATGGCATTTTTAATGTACTTTCCTACGTCTTAGAGAGTTAAAATTTGGTACACAGCTTAAATTTGTTGAATATTTTATTCGACAAAAATTTGATGGATCTTTAAATATAGATCATACCTTTTTTTCGAAATGGCCTGAAAATAATCCCCGTTCACTTCTATAAATCGTTGTTGTAATATTGTTAAAAATTCTGATGTGGACAGCACATGTCTTTCCCTGCAGACTCATATTCGTTCTCTTTATTTATTCAATAATAATTTGAGTTTATCTGCACAAAATAACAACCATAAGTATTTTAAATGACATTGAATTTACACGTTGAACTTAAATTTGGTTCTCATTTAATAGCTGGATTTATTGTCAAAGGTGGCGTAGCGAAAACGCGAAAAAACTAGAATATCTCAAGAACGGCTTGTCCTAGAGTAATGGGGTTAGTCTTATTCTTTTTGTTGTCAAAAATCACGTATAATATAGGAATTTAATTGATATAATTGAGCACACGTAGTCTTTCATTTTTATATATAACGATTTTTGCGGGCCATTTCGCAAAAATAGCCCGTTCCTTTTCCCGAATCGTACTAGAATAACCTACAAATGATTTATATACAAAATTTTGTTAAATTTGGTATGTAAATCACTTGTAGGTTATTGAAATATTATACACCAAATTTTGTTAAATTTGTACCATTAGTTTTTAGCTAGAGTGGATAAAGGCAATTTCTGCGGCCATTTCGCAAAGAAGGCAGATTCTTTTATTGCGAATCGTACTATAATCTAATGAACATCAGGATTTCCCACAAAAAAAACATACCTACCAAATTGTATGAAATTCGGTCTATTAGTTTTTCAATTAGAGTGAATGTAATATCCACACAGACACACAGAAACATACACAGATACACCCTTACACACACAGACGTCTTCCTATAAATAGATTTTTCGTGTTCTAGAAGTCCCAAAACATGTAGATCCTTTGAAAATTCGAGTTCCGATCTTCGGCACGATTCCAGTACTTTGAGTACATACACATACACACATATATTATCTGTGTATCTGTGTATTATCTGTGTATCCATTAATTCCGTGCCTATGCAATTACAATAGTTGTGATTTTAAATGATCCCTAAACTTTTATTATTTCGTCAACGAAGCCTAATTTTAACATATGCAGAATGCAAATATCTCAAAAGATTGTAAGATGAATTACATAAGAATTGCTGAATTTTTTTCACACAAAATTATTTAGCTCTGGAGTCTGGAATACAAGTTATATGAATGAAATACTCATTGATTTTGCATAAAGAATCAGATGATTTATATTTCGATACAGTTTTAAATATTTAAGTAAAATAAATTACTGTAGTACTGTGATAATGTAAAAGATATCACCACTGAATGTATCACATTTTAGAGATTTTTAAATGAAGTTGCATTTCAGTTGGAAAGTGTTTCATAATCAATGCTTATGCATGATTGATCTTTCTTGTTTAGTTTCTCAAACGAGTTATTTTCTTTATTCGTAATTTCTCTACTATTGACTTTTCTGTTGAAATTAGTTATCCATTTTTTTAAACTATTTTTGCTTTCCCTACACACATAATAT
This sequence comes from Amaurobius ferox, assembly GCA_951213105.1. Lineage (NCBI taxonomy): Eukaryota > Metazoa > Arthropoda > Arachnida > Araneae > Amaurobiidae > Amaurobius > Amaurobius ferox. The sequence continues at coordinate 99,290,210 of OX578136.1, forward strand.
AATATATAGTGGAAAGTGTTGTGACATGGGTAGAAAATTCGGATTCTCGTCGGAAAAATACGTTTTAAGCATCCCTGGACAGAAGTCTAACGTTTTTGAGGGGATGTCTGTGTGTGTGTGTGTGTCCGTAACTCTGTAGAAGCGATATCTTACGAACAAATAGAGCGTTTTAGGAAAAATCTATAACGTCTATTATAATTAGTAAATACTGAAGCACTACTGATTTAAAACGCAATCAAACGTTTGGAAGATCCCCCCCCCCCAAATTTTAAATGAATTTTTGAAAAAAAATGACAACAAATCAATAATGTTAAATGAATAATTATTTTATGTGTAATGTTTTTATTATAAAACAAATTACATAAGTTTTAGAACTCTAGCTTGAACCATTCTCGAGATATTGCTAGATATTATGTAATTCTACAAAATTACATAAAATTGAAAAGTAGTAGATATCGATAAAAATGTAACATGTCCAGTATCAAAAATCTATGTTCTCAACGACGAGAAAAGAATAAAGAAGTAAAAAATCAAACAAGAAGAAACGAGCAGAAAGCTATTGTGGATGAGCTGTAGAAACAAAAAGAATGCCAAAGTCCAGTAGGAAGATTCAAAGAACATATTCAGTGAGTAAAACGATGAACACAAATGCCCTACTATAAACTATAAAACTAAAAAATTAACTAATCGGTTTCGAAAGTTACAGGGATTGTTCGAATCAGCTGTAAGAAAGACAATTTATAAATAACTTTGAAATGTAGGTAGAACTGAACAGAAAATGAAGGAACTAACTACTTTTAAGGACTAAAAGAAATAACTTCGTCAACAAATTCTACGAGAAATAACAAAAATTCCGGAAACTTATAGTGTTATGAATCATAACACATATTTGGCACTAAAGTGCAAGTATATTTCATGCCCCGGGTTAGTCCAGAAATGAAAGGGGGCAGGAGTAGCAATTACTCAAAATGTATATAATGTGTATGGTATATGTTCTATAGCGATGCCTCCTCACAGGCAGGATGGGACTGATGTGGCGCCATGGTTTGAATGCACATTGACAGGGGTTGTAGATATTCATAAACGTGTTTGTAACAAATGTCAAAGGGCAAAACTACAAATCTCTAGAAATTTATAGCCCCTGTCAGGTGTGACTCACATCGAGGCCCGGTCCAGAACCGTCCGGCTGTGGGAACTCCTCGGGTCGTCATTTTTTATTGGGACGCATAAGAAATGAGCGTCACTTCGCAGGTCAGTAAAAGAAGTGAAAATTGAACCGCCCTTTTCTCGCACATCGTGAAACATCGAATGAGAAGACGAAATGACTTCCACCCTAATTTTGTTCCCCCGTTTCAAAAATCTGAAGGGACTCGCTTAAAAAATGTAAAATTAGACTCAATTCTGATTTCTTGAGAGTAGGTCTCCAAGTGTATCTGCACTTGTTTTCGAAGCCCGATCCGATATGCATTTTGATGCAGTTTTAGGCGCGGTGTTCGCTGCCCCTCTCTAGCGGCAGCCAGATGCATACAGCATGCCCTTTTTACCCGTTGCGACCACGTATACTCAGGTGTAGCTGCTAGTCCAGCGCAACTTTTCAGCCAACCAAGTTCATGGCTGCTCTAAGTCAAATCGAGCTAGGGCAGAGCTAGATCGAGAGTTGCCTTCATCGGACCGTGGCGGTCATCGGAACAGCGTGTGATACTGTAATCACATATCTTGATACGTAACCCTGGGAAAAACGGGAATGTGTATTGTAATTTAAAATGTATACTATGTTTGTGTTTTATGTTTATAGCTAGGCCTTTGCACAGACGGAATTGGGATTTTTTGGCGCCTTTGGGTTGTGAGCACACTGCCATGGATTGTAAATATTCGGAGATTTAATTGCAGCAAAATGTCAAAGTTGAGCTACAAATCTTTGAAAATTTATAGCCCTGTCAGGTGTGGCTCGCGTCGGGGTACCTCCTTGGGACCACCCGGTGGCGAGAATGCCCTCTGGTTCTTGTTTTTTAGTGGAACGCATAAAAAATAAGCGTCGCTTCATAGACCAATGGTGAAGCATTTTTGGACCTCCTCCTTTTTTATAGCGTTTGGGAACAGCGAATGAGAGTTGGGGGGATTTCCTCCCTGTTTTGTGTCGTCCCCCTTGTTTGTAAAGTTTGAAAGTTTTAGAAATGTAAAAAATAGTCAGTTGCTTTTCTGAGCTCGAGAAGAGAGCACTCCAAGTGCGTGGCACTTGTAATTTGTTGTGAAGTCCGATCCGGCATGCATTTGATGATGCATCTCTGACCCGGCGTCCGCGGTTCCTGTCTCGGGCGGCAAATGCCTTTGCCGAGGAGCCGACGTAGTGAGTCCGGTATAGAAGGCGACTCGTAGCCAAGACGAGCCGAGCCTAACTCAGCGCGAGGGCGCATTTTCTTCGGGCAGTTCGACCAGAAAATGGAAGAAGGTCGTCATGTTTTATTTGGTTGCAGTACACACAGCTCTACCACCAAAACGGCGCGGTATAGGACCTTGCTCCTTTAGCTGCATTAAGCCGTGGTAGCTGTAATACTGTGTGCACGGAATATTTGCGGAGCATCAATCCAGGGCTCCTAAGCAGCAGACGAATCTCTACGAAAACGTCTATATTTGGCAAAACCTGTACGCATGCTCACTCAAAAGCCGCTGGGACTTAAGCCAAAATTAAGAGGAGGAGAAGGAAAGTGGACAGTGTGCCCATCTTTAAAATAATACTTGGCAAAAATTTTCGTCACCTGATGATACACAACAGTGTTCTCAGACTGGTAGTGTGTTCCATGAACATTTCAGAATCAATGAACTAAACATTCAATTAGTTGTGCCACCCTTTCCTACGTGCAGAGGTCAGCTACAGCACTCAGTGAGAGTCCTATGTATGAAGGTATGGAAATTATATTGATTTTAAAATGTGTACATGAATGTTTAAGTGACTGATGTAATCCAATAGTGTAAGGGCAAGGTTATGATAAATGGGAGTTTTTGCAAAATTGAATATACATATTGTGTTCTTAACAAAAAGTAATTAATTACAAGTTTGGGTTTTATAAATATGCGAATTAATGCAAAATAAACTGTGCACCCCGAGGTCAAGTTAGGTAAATTTGGAATTCATTTGTAATTGTGTATTTTTGTATATTAATGTTTAAAATTGAGATTTCATGTGTTCTATAAATAAATTGTTAGTTGGCCACAAAAAGGGAGTGATTAATTATTTTAACAAAACGCAATGTACTTTGGTCCAATCGGACCCCACTATACGTTAACGCGGTTGAGCCTGGTGGAACTATTTGGTGAGTATCTTTAATGTATTTATGTGTTAAGTTTTATTGTATTTATGTGTAAATTTCACCTCACCACATAGACCACCGTAACGCGTACTTGGTGCCGTGTCGTTTGGAAACGAACCACGGGCTTTTGCTAGAGAATAACTGTAGTGTGGGAGGCTTAGCCAAAATTGCGGGCCAATACTGAAGATACTGAAGTTGAGTTTAAAATATATACTGTTAGTGTGTAAAGGATAGACGGGGTGCACTTAAATAAATTATCAACGCAAGTAAATAAAAAAAAATAGAAGTTAAGTAAAATAAATGCTGTATAAAAATATATACAGAGATAGGATGTGCAAAGTATATGAATAAATGTGGTAAAGAGTGTTTTCATCTTTGGAAATATTGTGTATAAAAAGTATATTATGTGTGTGCAAATTTTAAATCATGTTGTGAAAAGCGTAATATTATAACTCTCTGTAATATTTAAAATTACAAAATTTAGATCAACAAAAAATTAGGATTAATTGAAAGTGATATATTATGTATAGAAATTGGACTAGCAAGTTCAGTGATTAGTTAAGTGAAATAAAATAATATAAAAAAAAAAATTTTAAATTGTCTGCTAAAGTAAAAAAAAAAAATAAATTAAAATATTATAGAGCAGAAATAAATAGTAAGTGTATGCAAACAAATGCAGCACAAGAGGTAGAGCCAGTGAATGTTAAAATAAAATTGGAAGGGTTTTACAATATGTGTAAGGTTCTACAATAATATTAAAATTAATTTAGAAAATATTCTGCAAAAAAAAAAAAAAGAATTTTTTTGAGTATTCTACAATAGTTATAGAAGTATTTTAGAAGGTATTCTGTAATATTGTTTTTACGATTCTACAATAAAGTTAAAATTAAGTGAAAAGTATTCTACAATATGTGTAGCAGTCTACAATGGTTCTAAAATTAACTTAGATAGTATTGTGAAATATTTTAGTATCCTACAATAATTTTGAAATTAAATTGGAAAGCATGTTGAAATAATTTTGGTAGTCTAAAGTAAATGTAAAATTTAATTGGAAGGTAGTCTACAAATAGATAATTTTGTGTTAATGTAAAGAAAATAAATATAAATAAATAATAGAAAATTATGTAGATAGAGCAACTATTAAAATTAAGTGAAAAATAAAATAGACAGCACAAGTGTGTTACAAATAGCATAGTGCCACAATATGTGCAAAACATAGGTGAAGCAAAAGTATATGGTTATTAGTGTATGTATTGTGTATTGTATATTGTGTATTGTATATTGTGTAAACTGTAGTGTTGAGGAAAAGGTGTAGTAGTGAAGACTTAGTGTGAGGATAGGTAAATAGTTCTCCAAATGCACGGTAGTCAACAAAATCGCAAATAAAATAAAACTTCAAAATTGTCTGGAAGAGGCAAGTACAGCGGATAGTAAATATGTAAAATATTAATTTTATACAACAAAAAAAAAGAAACAGTAGGAAAGTATCAGCGTATTATCAGTAATGTTGTCAATAAGTAGCAATGCAGTACAACGTAAAATTCTTAGCGCCAGCCATTTATGAAATTTACCAGCGGTTCATCGATAGCAGTACAGCAAAATTAAAAAGCGCTAGATTCCCGTCCCATGTTATGCAAATAGATATTAAATAAATGAACGGACAATGATAAAAGATAAATAATTTAAATGAAAATATAAGTAAAGTAAATAAATTAGTGGACGTAAAAAAATAAGAGATATCTGAAGTATAAATAATATGTACATAAGTGACAAGTATAAATAATATGTAAATAAGTGAGTAGTTCAGGTTTAAATTAAAATGTTTGAGAACAAAATAAAAACGGAGACTCGGAAAATTTTGAAGTGAAAGAAAATAGTAAATAAATTTTCCCTCCCAAACAAAATAAAAATTAGTCTACGTTATAAAAATGGACATTGTCAAATACTCTGTAAGTGGGGATAAGAGCAGGGAGATTCGGACCTACGAACTCGTAGGGCAGTGTAGAAAAATAAGATGAGTACAGTCAAAAAGGGGGGGGCAAGTCAGACAACAAATAAAGAAAATTTTTTCAAATACTTAAAAATAATAAAGATAATTTTCAAATACAGGGTAGAATTAACAATAAATAAAATAAGAAATAAATAGATCATAATGAGAAGGATAACAATAACAAAATGAAGAAATAAAAAGATACGACCAGTAGTTGAACTTCCATCTCTCAAAATTGGCAGGTTTCTGTTCCATTTCTGTCAAAAAGCGTCAGGTTACAGTTATGTCCATATGGCTGAAGGTATCGCTGAAAAATTTATATGAATCTGATAATATATAGCCGAAACAGATATACACAGATATAATGATATACATGAGAGTAGTGAATGGCAGTCGGCCAGTTGCAGCTTCAAAAAAAAAAGGAGGGGAGACTAACTTACAAGTAAATTTAAATAACAAAAAATAAAAAGAATCAGTAATCAAAATAAGTAAATAAGTAAATAAAGTAAAAGACATATATATATATACAGCACAGTAACAGCAAAATAAATACTTCACCATATAGAAACCAGGCGGCCTTGATGACAGGCATTTTGAATTAGGGTGTTCAGATCGTTGATATCGCTGCAAATTATTGTTTAATTATGACAACAAACTTGATTACAGGCAGCGAATTAGGGGTTCAGATCGTTGATATCGCTGCAAAATATTTTAAAATCATGACAACGGATGTTTTAAATAGTGAAAGGATTACATTCAAAGGTATACAATCAAAATAAATAAATAAGAATAAAAAAATGGAAAGGATATTTGCAAACAATGCTTTAAATAATAAGGGCAGCTCCGCTTACAAAAAGAAAAAAAAAGAAAAAAAAAACAGCTGACGGCGGGCTGGTATGAAAAAGCCAGTGCTTGGCAGATTTCTAAGAAGGTCGACTCTTTCGGTGAGAAAAAACTGGTTCCGAGGCAAAGTATTCAAGCCAAAGATTCAAGGTCATTCTCTTCAACGCTGGAGAAGCGTTACATACGGGTATTTTTACAGATAGGCATGGAGGGAAATGCATTAATACATAGTTAAGAACTCATAGTAAAAAAAAAATTATTATGTACAAGATTAAAGAATCACAGAGGAATAACAATATACAGATTTTAATATAATATAAGTGAATGACAATAAAAGATAAATTAAGAATAAAAATAAATAAATAAATAACATATAGCTGCGTTAGAAGCATGATTCATTGTAGCGAACAATAGCAGATATTTTATACGCGGGTCGTATATTATAAAATGCGGAAACATTAATTTAAAAGGTGTCCTAGGTAAATCTATAAACTTTATTCAAAAAATTTGGGTAGCTCGTGAATTACATGCAAAAAATGCGCCGAAATAAAACATAAAATAAAAAATTCAAATCACATGGAAAATAGACGTAAATTTAGATTAAAAATAAGTAATGATAACATTTTGAAAGAGAGATCAAGGATTGTTTTTAACACAGTATCAGTTGAAACTTTTTGGATTTCCCGCCAATGTAGCACGCAGGTCAGATGACAAAGAGAATGAAGTTGACTTGTAAAATTAGACAGCCAAATTTCATTTCCACATCAAATAACTCACGTGTGTGTAAAAGACAGAGATAACATGCTAAAGAACATGCTAAAAAACATGCAAAATTACTTACCTGCTTGTGGGCTTGTGAAACATTGAGAGAACGGGCGCGCGCAAAATGACCAGCACATTTTTTCTATCGAATGCAGTGTGCGAAAAAAGAAAGGGTGGGCGACTGGATTTCCGGTTCTACTAGCAGTTCGGGGAAATTGCTCTGTCGTCGCCATGGCTTCAAACATATGTTTTGAGATAAACAGTGGGGGGAAACGCCTGGACTGACAGTTGTTTGTTGTGGTCGTATTGCGTTGTAAATTAAAATGTGTAGAGTATAAAATTGTGAAAGTATACAAATGCAGATCAGATAGTACTTGTTGTGTTGAAGACCCAGACCGTCCGACTCGTCCTGAGGACTAAGAGCAGCTATTTGGACGGCCGGAGTACTTGTTGTGTGTAAATGTATATGATTCGAACTGTAAACAAAAAAAATTGTGATCTGTGAGAAAAAGTGAGGGAAAATCTGTGAACAAATAATGATGATGTAAAGTGTACTGTATAATATTTTGTAAACCTAGCTTGACTTCTTTTCTGTTCAGGGGGGTGTAAATATGTGATACTGTAATCACATATCTTGATACGTAAACCTGGGAAAAACGGGAATGTGTATTGTAATTTAAAATGTATACTATGTTTGTGTTTTATGTTTATAGCTAGGCCTTTGCACAGACGGAATTGGGATTTTTTGGCGCCTTTGGGTTGTATGCACACTGACATGGATTGTAAATATTCGGAGATTTAATTGCAGCAAAATGTCAAAGTTGAGCTACAAATCTTTGAAAATTTATAGCCCTGTCAGGTGTGGCTTGCGTCGGGGTACCTCCTTGGGACCACCCGGTGGCGAGAATGCCCTCTGGTTCTTGTTTTTTAGTGGAACGCATAAAAAATAAGCGTCGCTTCATAGACCAATGGTGAAGCATTTTTGGACCTCCTCCTTTTTTATAGCGTTTGGGAACAGCGAATGAGAGTTGGGGGGATTTCCTCCCTGTTTTGTGTCGTCCCCCTTGTTTGTAAAGTTTGAAAGTTTTAGAAATGTAAAAAATAGTCAGTTGCTTTTCTGAGCTCGAGAAGAGAGCACTCCAAGTGCGTGGCACTTGTAATTTGTTGTGAAGTCCGATCCGGCATGCATTTGATGATGCATCTCTGACTCCGGCGTCCGCGGTTCCTGTCTCGGGCGGCAAATGCCTTTGCCGAGGAGCCGACGTAGTGAGTCCGGTATAGAAGGCGACTCGTAGCCAAGACGAGCCGAGCCTAACTCAGCGCGAGGGCGCATTTTCTTCGGGCAGTTCGACCAGAAAATGGAAGAAGGTCGTCATGTTCTATTTGGTTGCAGTACACACAGCTCTACCACCAAAACGGCGCGGTATAGGACCTTGCTCCTTTAGCTGCATTAAGCCGTGGTAGCTGTAATACTGTGTGCACGGAATATTTGCGGAGCATCAATCTAGGGCTCCTAAGCAGCAGACAAATCTCTACGAAAACGTATATATTTGGCAAAACCTGTACGCATGCTCACTCAAAAGCCGCTGGGACTTAAGCCAAAATTAAGAGGAGGAGAAGGAAAGTGGACAGTGTGCCCATCTCCAAAATAATACTTGGCAAAAATTTTCGTCACCTGATGATACGCAACAGTGTTCTCAGACTGGTAGTGTTTTCCATGAACATTTCAGAATCAATGAACTAAACATTCAATTAGTTGTGCCACCCTTTCCTATGTGCAGAGGTCAGCTACAGCACTCAGTGAGAGTCCTATGTATGAAGGTATGGAAATTATATTGATTTTAAAATGTGTACATGAATGTTTAAGTGACTGATGTAATCCAATAGTGTAAGGGCAAGGTTATGATAAATGGGAGTTTTTGCAAAATTGAATATACATATTGTGTTCTTAACAAAAAGTAATTAATTACAAGTTTGGGTTTTATAAATATGCGAATTAATGCAAAATAAACTGTGCACCCCGAGGTCAAGTTAGGTAAATTTGGAACTCATTTGTAATTGTGTATTTTTGTATATTAATGTTTAAAATTGAGATTTCATGTGTTCTATAAATAAATTGTTAGTTGGCCACAAAAAGGGAGTGATTAATTATTTTAACAAAACGCAATGTACTTTGGTCCAATCGGACCCCACTATACGTTAACGCGGTTGAGCCTGGTGGAACTATTTGGTGAGTATCTTTAATGTATTTATGTGTTAAGTTTTATTGTATTTATGTGTAAATTTCACCTCACCACACAGCGAGGACTTCGCCACTTTTGATACGCAGTACCACACAGCTCAGAAAATAGAAAACGTAGTGTGGGCTACCCCTTTGGACTCTTATACTACATTTAAGCTGCGACAACTCTGTGTACTGCAAGAATGTCACTCGACAGCAGTGTCGATCTCACCTCACGACCGATTCGACATGAGCAAAGCGTTTGCAAGGTTTCAACCTTGGGTCTCTATGCAACACGCGTCACCCGTCAGCTGAGTGCTACAACCGTCATCGGTACTGCGTGTATGAGGAATGCCACCGTAAAGTTCATGCGGAATGCGACCCCGCCGGCATCAGCATGTACGTAGTTCCCGGTTCTCCAGGAACCGCTTGGCCAGACCGACAATTGGTAGGAGGAGAAGGCAACGAACTCTGATTACTGATTCCGTAATAATCCGCAATGGTATTCAGAATTCAGTGACAACTCCAAAAAACAGTACATCCGTACAAACTGTGTTCTTTTAATTGAATAACCGAGACCTCTTCATCAGGATCTGTGGCAGATCAAATGTTGGATTACTAGGCATCTCATCTTGGAGGAGGTATCATAAAAATTGAAGTACAATTGTATTGTCTTGTGTTATTTGTATGTAAATATAATCCAAGTGTTAGTATTAATTTAAGTTGTGAAAATTTTCCGCACTGCACTACTTGAATTTAAAAATAATGAGTAATTAATTGCAATAGATTAATTATCCCGTACACCCCCGAGGTCGAGCTGGGAAGATTTGAATGCAATGTAACTGTGTATTTTATTATTATTATTGTCAAAGTTGAATATTTCATGTCTTTAATAAATGTGTTAGTGGCCACAAAAATCGACTGTTTATTTCAGTGACGCAATGTACTTTGATCCTTTCGCATCCTATTATACTGTTATTGGTTCAACTCGGGCGGGGGGGGGGGGGCACTATGGGTAAGTAGTAGTAGTGTATGTATGCAAATTTCACCTCACAAATAGAAGATAACCAAAGGAAAGGAAAAGCAAACGGTTTTGAAAATTAAACCAGAGATTTCCAAGCGAAGGAGAACAAACAGGAGACAAGACAACTATCGTTAAAAAGGTCGTTTGACTGAGAACGATCGATAAACAGTCAAGACAATCCAATTAAAAAATGTACATAGAAGTGAAAATGATCTTAGCTTCTAAAAATTAAAACACATGATTAGAGTCCGAAGAATATTCAGCAATTGGAAACTTAAATACTTTTTGTTCAGAAATATAACTCATGATTTCTTTAATAAGACATTTGAGAACTTCTCGCATTCGACCAATTTTCCTGGAATATGATAAATACTCAAAAGATTCAAATGTATTTAAAAGAAAGGAAATGAATTTTGTTAAAAAGCTTAAATACTATGTACTAAAATTGCAATGCGGTATCATTTTTAACAGATGTATAAAGAGGTAAAACGATAGAATTGCGTGAAAAAGCCGTGAAAGTTCGAAACCAACTTGCTAAATTTATTCAACACCTTTTCAGTAATAGTGGGATTATAACCTCTAGAAATAGCCACAGATTCAAGATAGTCCATTTTACAATTAAATGTCTGACAATAAGAACACCAATTAAGGTACAATAAACATAAAAGTAACAATCTGAGGATTTTTGCTGGAAAGGATGTTTGGAAAGAGCATAAGGAAGTACGATAATAGAGAAAAATTTATGGAAGACAGAAGTTAAACAAATCAACTACTTTTAACTTTAAATTGTGATAGAACCTTGCTGACCCAACCGAGAATCGAATCCTGGATCTCTGAACTGGCCAGCCGACACTCTACCGTTGTTCAGCTATTGGGACGAAATTTCAAGCTCTTATCGTCGAAGTGGACGCTGCATTCTTCACCCTCTAATGTCAGATTGGCGGGAAACTGACAATCTGGCTGTCCACCTCCTGCTATTTTTACCTTAGGTTAACCTCCTGCTACTACTACTTTTACCCAGGTTAGTAACTTGCGTGGTAGTTATCCTCTCAGTTTGAAATCGGCGCTCAATTTTCCAGAGTCCACTGAATCCGTACTAGTGGTACTAGGATCACTTTCAGACCTCCGACATCTAAGCTTGTGAGTAGATTCTGCTCTCAATTTTGATCAATGATTCCCTTTATTTCATTCTTATTAGCTTATATGAACTTATTGTGTTCCCTCCATTTAAAAAAAAAAATCTATGTTAACTGTTCTTATTTTCTTGGATCTTTCCTTTTCCTTTGACCCTTTTTATTTGTATTTTTTCTTATTTTTCTTTTCTAAATTTTATTCTAAATTTCTGTTTTTGTTTTCACACACCTAATTTTTTTTCCTTTTCATATATTTTCTTTTTATATATTTTCTAAATTTTACTTTTAAAATTTTATTATTTTCTTTAATTTTAATCTATTTTTCATTATGTTATTATACCTCACTCTAAATTTTATTTTTCAATGATCTTTTTATCTATATTCGCAATAACCCTTTTCACATTTTTGTAAAATGGACGTACTTGTCAAGTTCAAATATAATGTAAAACTGTCCGTTTAATCACAATTTTTTTCATCAATTGTTATATTTTTAGACCTAAATAAAAGTTCGTTTGGCGGGATGGTAGACCTTGAGTGCCTCCTGAGTGCAGGAGGTATTCTTTCCCGGCCGTGCAGCTAGCTACTCTAAACCCACTATGTGAGTCGCACGGCCTGGGGTCTTCAGACCTCCGACATCTTTGTACTAACCTACAGGGTTGATTTGTTCGGGCGCCATTGCAAAAAACCTTCCTGCTCCAACCGGGAATCGAACCCTGGATCTCCGAACTGGCCCGCTCTACCGTTCAGCTATTAGGACGAAATTGCACCCTCTTATCGTCAAAGTTGACTCTGAAAAGTCTTTGTCTCTGTCTGTGAAATGTATTTATCGTCACTCTTTAAAATTATTAATTCAAGCTTTATAAAATTTGAGTTCAAGTAAGCCATTATTTGCATTGGTGCAGCAATATATGATTTTAATGTGATTCATAAAAATAGAATTTTTTTTCTTTCAAAATCTGTGGAAGGAAAAGTGCGAAAAAACTAAACTAGAGTAATAAATGTACTTCAAAATGTTATTATATGTTTTGTTGCATACATAATTTATTATACCCAACTGAATAAAAATTACACGCTAAATGTTTAAAATAAAACATTCTCAAATTATATGAATTTATTTTTTATTTTAGAAAATTTTGTAAACCTAGCATGTCTTCAAAATTCGCACCAAGTCGCCAAGAGAAAATGCGACAATCATAACACTGCAAATCCAATGCAATTTGAAATAAAAATCCATTTCAAGTGTTATGCTGCGCTTTAAAAGCAGAAGTAATATAAAGACAAATTTAAAGTGAGTCTGAAGTTAAAGTCATGCACTGCCCATATCAAATTTTTTTATGAGAAAATAAAAATAGAAAACAGCGTCTACTGCAAAATTTAATAAATATCTCAATGCTAATAATACTTCACTCAAAGTAAAAATGTACTTCAAAGATAAAATATTAAAACAATGTGAAATTCTCTTACTAAAAGCAAAATAAAAAATAATTTTGACTCTGAAGGGAAATTATTATTACGTTATTATGCAGACATAAAATATTATTATCGGTCAAAGAATATATAGATCACTGTTTCTCCATTTATTTCTGCATACTTAAGATGTTTCATATCTTTTAGATACGCGATTAAGATAGTTTATTTTTATTTTCCTTATATACATATAATGTATAAGGAAAGTATTGCGATGGAGTCGAAAATTCGAATTCGAGTTTTCGACGGAAGAGCACGTTTCAAGCATCCCTGAACACGAATCAGACGTTTTCGAGATGATGCCGTGTGTGTGTGTGTGTGTGTGTGTGTCAGTGAGCCTATGGAGACGATAACTGACGAAGGAATGAACCTATTCGAACAAAATTTGGTACAAAAATTACAATCCATGAATACCAGAAACCTATTGTTTTTATACACAATCGGATGCTCAGAACCCCCCTAAATTTTCGAGTGAAATTTTGAAAAATCATCAAAAAATTAAAACGCTTAATAAAGTTACACAAATAGTCATTATGTAATTTTTCATTGAAAAACGATTGACATATATTTTAGAACGCTAGCATAAACCGTTCTTGAGATATTGCACATTTTTCAAAGAAATTATCAAAAATTCATATAAAATAAAAAATATATATTGCCTATCGTGAAATATATTTCACTTTTCATACGTAATATCATGCGATAAATTTGATGACATCATTCTCGTGGACTTAGCTAGTTCCATTCATGAGAAAATATACTTTAGGTAATACTTTGTATTTGGACGCCAATAGTCATTTATCTGCTACAAGAGTAACTCATTTCTCCGTCCATAACGCTTGGCGACATTTTGGCGGAATGTCGCCAACTTGGCGACATTTTGAATGTTGCCAAATTAACGAAAATGTCGCCAAATTGATAAAAATGACGCTAAATCAATGAAAATGAAGACTAGATGATGAAAGTTCAATATCTTGAAAAGAACATAAGCGTAGACTATGTCCGTAACGCTTGGCGAGAAATTTAGCTGGACGTCGGCAACTTGGCGACTATTTTAAATGTTGCTAAAATAACAAAAATGTCGTCAAATTGATAAAAATGACGCCAAATGAGAAGTAATGTCTCGCAAATTCTGATTTCCGTCATAAGACGGGCATACCTTCTGGTATATAATAAATACTCTTCTCTCCGTTTGTCTGTAACACTTGGTGATGCATTTGGCAAACTTAACGAATAATTTAGCAAAGTATTACAAACTTGGCGATATTTCGTTCCAGATTGACAAAAATATCGTCGAAACTGCAAAAATGGCGCTAAATTAATTAAATTGACGTTAAGCTAAAGAAAATTACGCCTAATTGATGAAGTAATTAAAGTATTTAAATATATAGACTATATCGCTTATTGAGGATGCTATCAATATTGATGATTATTTATTTAGAGTTGCACGAAATATAAGTTAATTGATTATTTTGAAATAGTATTACATGTTGTCATCCGAAAAATCGCCAAATGTACAATTCAACGATAAAAGCATAGTGCCGTAGATCTTATACATTATTTTTTTACTGTAAAACTAGTAAATCCATTGCATCATATAAGGAAAGTCATGTGCAACCCACATCAGATTTTTTTTAAATACACTTTTAAACTATTATTTAAAAAAAAATTGTTTAGATATGCGCATTTTCAGTCATCTATCGTAATCTCTACGATTTAAGATAATTTAGACATATTTTTACTTGTATTTTACATCAGACTGGAAAACATCAAATTGAAGTTTTTATAGGTTTTAAAGGATTTAATATTTTTGTATGCATTAATTTATTTGATGCCCTTTATGATTTTTGAACTGTTGTTTGTTCATTATTTCTGACGACATTGAATCCAAACAATAAACTTTCAAAATAATGGTCAAAAGATTCTTCGACTGATACATATTTATTATTTGTTATTATATAAACGAGAAAATTTAAAATACGAATTTTTGGTGCAGAAAATAGTGGTTTGCTTCAAATGGGTACATATCCTGAGATGAACTTAAGTACAGATCTCGAGATGTGTTGTTGTTGTTGAGACCCAGACCATCCGACCTACCAGAAAGGTGTAAGGTAACTGATCTCGAGATGTGTATATAACTTTCTAAAAATTAAAAAATATATGGACCTCAATGCAAAAAAGCGTTTGAAACCCCAAAATTTTGCAAACTTTAATAATTTGATCATTTTGAAATGTGCATATATAGTCCAAAAAATTAAACATATAATACCCTTTCAAATGGTTGTAGACAGCCGTCCACATTTTTCAAGACTTACACCATTTACTTCAAGATTTGAATTATTTTGGTTCATTGAACGTTACATGGTACGATCTACAAAATGACATATAATGAGTCTAGCTTGGGAATTTAAAAATTCGATATGAAACAGCTGTTGCTGCTTTCAAAATAAATTGGCTGACAGAATACATAAAGATTCTAAACTTCTCAATCTTACTTACAAGTTTGAATTTTTAAACATAAATATATTATTATTATCATTTCGTCCAAAATATTTTAATGCTTTCAGAGTGCATATGACTCTGATAAAAAATTTATGAGAAAGAATGTTTTAAATAATTTACCCAATAAGAGGTTGAAAGAAAAAATATATATATCGACTATATTTTTTATTTCATGCCGCATAATCCTTTTTCTAAAACAAATTAATGAATTTGCGGTTGATTACATTTTGTATTAGGCCTCGTATATCAGTTATATCAGTTGATTGTATTGATTCGTTTGAAACAATCGTAGTGTTTATTGTTAATTAAAAAAATCTGATGTGGGCAGCACATGACTTTCCTTATATAATGCAATGAATTTACTACTTTTACAGCAAAAAAATAGGTTATTCTTACAGTAGATATATCTTTTCCAAGATATTGAATTTTCGTCAATTAGTCGTCATTTTCATTGATTTAGTGTCATTTTTATCCATTTGGCGAGTTTTTAGTTAATTTAGCAACATTTAGAAAAGTTGCCAAGTTAGCGACATTCCACCAAATTCGTCGTCAAAATCTGGCCAAGCGTTATGGACAAAGAAATAAGTTATTCTTACAGCAGATAAATGACTATTGGCTTTAAAATACAAAAGTATTACTCAAAGTATCTTTTTTCATAAATGGAACGAGCTAGATTCACGGGAATGATGTCACCCAATTTATCGCATGGTATTACATATAAAAAGTGAACATGTTTCTCAATAGGAAATATTTTTTTTTTATTTTATATGACTTTTTGATAATTTTTTTGAAAAATGTGCAATATCTCGAGAACGGTTCATGTTAGCGTTCTAAAATTCATGTCAATCGTTTTCTAATGAAAAGTTATATAAGAAATGTCTATTTGCGTAAATATATTAGCGGTTTCGATTTTTTTTATGATTTTTTCAAAATTTCACTCGAAAATTTAGGGGGGTTTTGAACATTCGATTGCGTATAAAAACAATAGGCTTCCAGTATTTACAGATTGTGATTTTTGTAGCAAACTTCGGTTGAATCGGTCTATTCGTTCGTCAGTTATCGTCTCCACAGGCTCACTGACACACACACACACACACACACACATACTTTCACACACATACTTTCACACACACACACACACACACATACTTTCACACACACACACACACACAGACATCACATCAAAAATGTTCGATTCGTGATCAGAGATGCTTGAAACGTGCTTTCCTGTCGAAAACTCGAATTCGAATTTTCGACCCCATCACAATACTTTCCTTATACATTATATATATAAGGAAAGTAATATAAATTAGAATAGAAAGATATTAGTCCGTATGCGCATAAAAAAGATTAGAATTGTAAAACACTTTAATTCATAAATGAACGAATTAAAAAGCAGTTTGGGGAAATGCCGAAAATGCGTGTTTTTCGTGGGAGGATGAAGATTTTGTTCTAATATGAAGAAATTCTCTCACAAATTCGGTTCGAAGCTTGTTTGCTAGAGCTTCTTTATATCTTTTCGATTGTGTTAAGATGCAAATACTATATAATTTTCAATCATTAAAGAACCGATTTATATGAATATTGCTTACAATCGCCTAAACTTCCGATTCAGCATTAAATAACTCAAAAACTAATTCCGATTTTTAAAAAATCGTCACAGTTTATGTCTCTGTCTGTCTAGAATGCTTAAAGAAAATGTTAGAGAAAATTTGTTAACCTTGGCGACGTTTTATGAATGTCACCAAATTAACGGAAAAGTTACTGCATTCATAGAAACGACGGTAAATTAATGGAAATGACACCACATTAATAAAATTTTAAATAAAAACGTATATAGAATTTTGATTTTAAATTTTAGGAATGGATAGGAATTCAATCTAATTAATAAATGGACGGTATAACAATTATATTACAATAGGGTCTGTTTGTCCCACTTGGCGACAAATTTGGCCACCTTGGGAACAAACTTGGCAAATTCTGGAAATTGTTGCAAAATTGACAATACATTGCCAAATCAACGAAAATATTTCTCGACGAAAATTCAATCAATCAGAAAATCCACACTTTTAATTAAATTAAAAACCTTTGATAATCCCTGTCGCTTTGAAGACATGGTTTATTTAATATTCTTTATTTGAAATATAGTGAGTTTCTCCATTCGTGTGACAATTACTCTTTGTTAGGGGATCTAGGGGATGCTAAAAGCATTGATTATAAAACACCTTCCAACTGAAGTGCAATTTTATTTAAACATCGTTAAATTGCGTTACATTCAGCGCTGTTAAATTATTACAGTACTACAGTAATTTATTATATTTGAAAACCTGAAACTTCATCGAAAAAAAAACCTGTATTCAAATGACGTCATCGAAATATAAATCGCCTGGCTCTCTATGTAAAATCAATGAATATTTCAGTCATGTCACTTATATTCCAGACCTCAGAGCTAAATTTGGGGTGAAAGAAAATCAACAATTCTTATACAACTCATCTTACAATCACTTGATTTGTTTAATTTCTGCATTCATTAAAATAAGGCTTTGTTGTAGAAACAATCAAAGTTTGATGATTATTTAAACTCAAAAATACTGTAATTGCGTTGGCACGGAATATAAATACACAGAAAATATGCAAAAATACAGCGGTTTTAGGCGATGTAACACTAAATATAAATTTAAAAAATCCTTAAAAATCACGGTCTTGATACATTGAAAAAAATTGATGCCATATTTTATTTTGCAAGAAATGACGTGATCTCTTCATATATCATAGGTGAAATTAATATTTTTATTTTTATTTTTAAAAACTACCGAACATATTTTGCTAAAAAATTTTTTTATACTTTTTACGTGATAATTTGAATATTTCCAAAAATTTTCGAAGTAATTTGTGAATTTTAACTTTGCTTAAAACTGTTTGAAAAATTAGATCCCATAGGGTTCAATGCATTTCATTTTTTCAACCCGCGTTCAATCCAAAGCTAATTAGGTGATATTATTCATTTACATTGCCGTATGTCCCTCAGATCATCCCAACAACATACTAAAGAATCATAAAGTCATTTTACGGCAGTTAACATGCGAGCGGACAGACAGAGAGACAAGTATAATGAACAAAGTCACAAATACTTTTCAACTATGTTGGAAAGAGTAAAAAATGGTTGATTCATATTGAGCATAGTAAATTTCCGATAATCTGGCACGTTCGTGAATTCAGCGATATCGGATTACCAAATCTGTCGTATTATCAAAAGACATACTAAAATGGATGAAAAATTGGAAACTTCAATTTAAAAGAGCATAAATGGGCAAAATATAACAGCAACAGCATAATGGTTCAATTGAAAACAGCATACGACTTTATATTGTATTATTATACAAAGACAGTTATAAAATATGTAGATGCCTATTATATATATTTTAATAAAAATAAATATAAAAATAAATGTTATAAGACAAATTTAAAACATGAACAGTGGAATATCCTGGTTCATTAACATTACGAAGAAAAAAAATGAAGAGGATATATCTAACAAGAAAGATCAATCATGCATAAAGCATTGATTATGAAACACATTCCAACTTCAATGCAAATTTATTTAAACATCTCTAAAATGTGATACATTACTCGGTAATATTTTTTAAATTATCACAATACTACATTAATTTATTATATTTGAAAACTTAAAATTTCATCGAGAAAAATGAACTTCATTCAAATGACGGCATTGAAATATAAATTGCCTGATTTAAACATCTGTAAAATACTATACATTCCTCGGTAATATTTTTTAAATTATCATAAGAATACAATAATTTTTTATATCTAAAAACTTCATCTAAAACAACTGAAATTTATTCAAATGACGTCATTGAAATACAACACGTCTGGCTCTCTCTATAAAAGCAACATTTCATTCATGAGCATTTTTCCATTCATTTCATTCATCACAATACTATAATAATTTATTTTATTTAAAAACTTAAGACCATGGAGGTACAAGTAATTAAACTCTATGCTTAAAACGTCATCGAAAAAATCGTCCTTCTCTCTGTCAATGAATATTTCATTCATATCAGCTATATTGCAGGCTCCATGAGCCAAATAATTTTCCATTAAAGAAATAAAGCAATTCTTATGCAACTCATTCTACATATTTTGCTGTTTATATTTTCCATAAGTAAAAAGTAGGCTTCGTTGTAGAAATAATCAAATTTGGATGATCATTTGAACTCAAATATATTGTAATTGCGTTGTTTCAGTATGTAGATGCACAGAATTTAAGCAAAAATAAAGCGGTTTTAGGACGGATACAACACTAAATATGAATTAAAAAGAACTTTAAAAATCACGATATTGACACAGGATGGATGCTATATTTTATTTTGAAGTGAGTCACAAGATCTCTTCATATAACGATCACGTGATCGCTTCATATATAAGATGCAATTATTATTTTAATTTTTATTTAAAAAGCTACAGAACATATTTTGCTAAAACGTTTTTCATACTTTTTACGTGATAATTTGAATATTTTCTGAAATTTTCGAAGTAATTTGTGAATTTTAACTTTGCTTAAAAAATGTTTGAAACATTAAATCCCATAGGGTTCAATGTATTTCATTTTTTCAACTCGCGTTCAATCCGAAACTAATTAGGTGATATTATTCATTTACATTCCCATATGTCCCACAGATCATCCCAACTACATACTAAAATATCATAAAGTCATTTTACGGCAGTTAACATGCGAGCGGACAGACAGAGAGACAGGTATAATTAACAAAGTCACAAATACTTTTCAACTATGTTAGAAAGAGTTAAAAATGGTTGATTTATATTGAGCTTAGTAAATTTCCCATAATCTGGCACGTTCCTGAATTCAGCGATATCGGATTACCAAATTTGTCGGATTATCAAAAGACATACTAAAATGGATGAAAAATTGGAAACTTCAATTTAAAACAGTATAATGATCAATAAATGTGATACTTTTTGCCTGAAACGTTATACAGACACTGAATTTCATTGCACACTATGTAAAAAAATCTGATGTGAGCAACACATGCCTTTCCTTATATAATGCCATGAATTTACTACTTTTATAATAAAAAATAGGATTTTCTTATAGTAGATGTTTATATTCTTTCCAAGATATTGAATTTTCGTCAATTAGTCGTCATTTCCATGTATTTAGTGTCATTTTTATCCATTTGGCGAGATTTTCGTTAATTTGGCAACATTAAAAGGTCGCCAGGTTGAAGACATTTCGCCAAATTTGGCACCAAAATCTCGCCAAGCGTGATAAGTAAGTTACTCCTATAGCAGATGTTAAATAATTTTTGGCGTTCAAATACAAAAGTATTACTCAAAGTATATTTTCTCATGAATGAAACGAACTAAATCCACGAGAATAATGTCAGCAAATTTATCGCATGATATAACATATGAAAAGTCAACACGTTTCCCAACAGTTAATATATTCTTTTAATTTATGTTATTTTTTGATACATTTAATTTTAAAAATGTGCAGTATCTCGAGAACGGTTCGTGCTAGCATTCTAAAATTTATGTCAATCGTTTTCTAAGGAAAAATTACATAAGAAATAGCTATTTACGTATTAAAGGTTTCGATTTTTTGATGATTTTTTCAAAATTTCACTCAAAAATTTGGGGGGTTTTGAACATTCGATTACGTTTAAAAACAGGCTTCCCGTATTCACGGATTATGATTTTTGTACCAAATTTCATTTGAATCGCTCTATTTGTTCGTGAGATATCGTCTCTACAGACTCACTGACACACACACAGACATAGAGAGAAAGAGAAAGGGAGAGAGACATCCCCGCAAAAATGTTTTATTTGTGATCAGAGAGGCTTGAAACGTGCTCTACCGTCGAAAACTCGAATTCGAATTTTTGATCCCGTCCAAATACTTTCGTTATATATTATGTATATAAGGAAAGTAAAAACATTTATATTAATTTTTAAATAATAAGATAAACTTCAATAAAACAGAGTTTTGTATATAAAATCATTTAATATATTACAGTAAATGTACCTTACTCGAATGATGTTCGAGAGGCGTGTTCTGACTATCGAGTATACCGAACCGCTTGATGCTGGATTAACGAAAGTTTGCTACGCTCATGAAAATAAAATGCCTTCCCACATCAAGAATATTTGTGTCTGGTGTTACACTTTGACTTTCATGCACTTAATATTAAAAATAAATGTAATAATTTTACATTTTATATATGTCAAGTGCAATATTTATTACACTATTACTTTCCTTATATACATATAAGGAAAGTATTGTGACGGGGTGGAAAATTCGAATTCGAGTTTTCGACAGGAGAGCACGTTTCAAGCATCCCTGATCACGAATCGAACAATTTTGAGATGATGTCTGTGTGTGTGTGTGTGTGTGTGTGTGTGTGTGTGTGTGTGTGTGTGTGTCAGTGAGTCTATGGAAACGATATCTCACGAACAAATGGAGCGATTCGAAATGAAATTTGATACAAAAATTGCAATTCATAAATACTGGATACTGGAAGCCTATTGTTTTTAAACACAATCGAATGTTCAGAACCCCTAAATTTTCGAGTGAAATTTTGAAAAAATCATCAAAAAATCAAAACCTTTAATAATGTTACTCAAATCGACATTTTTAATGTAATTTTTCCTTAGAAAACGATTGTCATAAACTTTAGAACTCTGGCATGAACCTTTCCCGAGATATTGCACATTTTTCAAATGAATTTATAAAAATCTCATAAATTAAAAAATATATATAAACTGTTAAGAAACATGTTCACTTTTCATATGTAATATCATGCGCTAAATTTGTTGGCATCATTCTCGTGGATCTAGCTCATTCCATTCACGAGAAAAGATACGTTGAGTAATACTTTTGTTTTTGAACGCAATCTGCTATAAGAATACCTTATTTCTCCATCCATAACGCTTGGCGAGATTTTGGCGACGAATTTGGCGGAATGTCGCCAACTTGGCGACTTTTTTGAAATGTTGCCAAATTAATGAAAATCTCGCCAAATGGATAAAAATGATGCTAAATCAATGAAAATGACGACCAATTGACAAAATGCCAATATCTTGGAAAGAATATAAGTATCCGCTATAATAATAACCTATTTTCTTTTACTATAAAAGTAGTAAATGCATTGCATTATATAAGGAAAGTCATGCTCTGCCCACTTCAGATTTTTTTAATATAAATACGAGATAAACTATTTATTTGCCTGATATATTGAAGATATAAATAATTTCAATATACTCTCATTAAAGAATATATTTATATATGATTTATTATTGAGAACATTTCAAAGAAAACTGTTATAATGCACAGTGCAATAAATTATACGTGATTGTCATGGAAAGTTGAAAATTCCAAAGTTCCTTCCCGAACTAATCACCCCCACTTTCGGAATCTAATTAAACGATCCACACCCGAGTTCAGTCAGTTAAAATTCCTGTGGAACAAGCGGAGCGAATAGTAACTGTGCTAATCTACGAAATCAAAACAAAGAAATTTTCAGACTGTTTGCAAACTCAGCTGACAGTAGTAAAGGATTGATAAATCATTTCTCCAACGTATTGAATAAAAGGAGCTTCAAATTAATTTATCAGGAATAGTTTTCTGGTTTAGAATTTATTTTATTTTATTTTTTTTTTTTGCATTTCCCAGATAATTTAATTGAAGTTTATAAAGTTACGAAAAAATGAATAATATTGATATTTATGTAAAATAGTGATTTAAATAAAAGATACATCGTAAAATTAACGGAATGCAAAAAAATTATTCGTGTGCTTTTGATTCAGCATTCTCATTGAAAAGCTCCAGATTGTTAATTGAAGATTATCAAATTTCAAAAGAATGATGTATTGAATTAGAAAGAGAAATGGGAAATTAAATAAATCCAAATTTCTGGATAACTAATGTTTCATTTAAAGCAACATTATACTAAATAATAATAAATCTTTAGCTATCTTTCAAGGTCACGAAATGACCGTCAAAAATAATGAAACGTCAGTTCAATGCTCAGCTTATTCAGAAAACAGACGATTATATTCTCAAAGTACTAACATATTCGCAATTCACTTTTACTTGTATTCCACCAACTCATTCCAACTGACGATGACCAGATACGAACGATGACCAGATACGAACAATGACCAGAACGATAATACCCTCTATGGAAAATTCTCGAAAAACCACCTAACTTGGAACATTCTTACCAAACTAAAAAATTTGAGAAAAACTTGCTAAAATCAGCCAATGTAGAGATATTTTGCCAAATTTTTGACCTGGATCAAGCGACTCGGGTCTCTAAATATAGTCAATGGTTACCTGTAAAACTGTCTTTACAGCGGGGATAGAGTGTATACCGTAAAAACATTGTAGGTATTTTTAACAATACTTTCTCTATAGAGTAAGTAGTATGGAAATGTTAATATAAATTCAAAAATAATCCTTTTTAGGCTGTATTATGTGTAACTGTAAAAGCAGTAATAAATCATTACAAGGAATGCTCATTTATATTCAGTGGTTGCATTTTATTTATCTATTTCATTTCAAGAAGTTTTTGAAGAAGTTTTACAAGAATTTTCTAATTCTTAATGAATTTTTACAGGAATAAACTCTCAAAACAAATTATTTTTACACTTACAAGAGAAGAATACTTATTTTAGTGAAAATGGCGACAGTTTCCATGTATAACAAATCACGTCCCTTTTACAATTTATAAAATATTCTGTTGCAAACAATCTTATTAATTGAGCGCTTCAGTCGCATAAATCATTTATTTAAACACTTCTTTTGATTAAAGTATTTCGCAGGAATTGATAGTGGGCATTTAATTTAGTTTTATTTTCAACATTTTCAATTTGAATGTCAAATTTTATTGACTCCTTAAAAAGAATATACATATATTGCATCACATATATTTTATGGCTGTGCCTTATAGAAATATTTAATCGAGATTTTTATTTTGTTAGATTCACTGATGTACCTTAAAATGTTCTCATAAAACTTTTTAATTATTTTTCAATGAGATGTCATTAAGCGCTGCTTTATATTGAATAGAAAATTCATTGCTGGATGAATCGTCTTTATTTTAAAAGCAATTATTCTGAGAACTTCTACACCATTTTATCTTTTAAACGCAATACAAAAAATCAGATGTGAGATATTCATTCCTCTCTTTCAAATTACTTTATATATTTTTAAAAGTAATTGTTATTGTAATTATATTATATATTATTGTCAAAAATAATAAAACGTCAGTTCAATGCTGAACTTATTCAGAAAACAGACGATTATATTCTCAAAGCACTAACATATTCGCAATTCACTTTTACTTGTATTCCACCAACTCATTCCAACTGAACGATGACCAGATACGAGTGATGACCAGATATGAACAGTGACCAGAACGATGATACCCTCTGTGGAAAATTCTCGAAAGAACCACCTAACTTGTAACATTCTTACCAAACTAAAAATATTCAGAAAAACTTGCTAAAATCAGCCAATTTAGAGATGTTTTACCAAATTTTTGACCTGGATCAAGCGACTCGGGTCTTTAAATATATTCAATGGTTACCTGTAAAACTGTCTTTACAGCGGGGATAGACTATATGCCGTAAAAACATTGTAGGTATTTTTCACAATACTTTCTCTATAGAGTAAGTAGTATGGAAATGTTAATATAAATTCAAAAATAATCCTTTTTAAGCTATATTATGTTGTTGTTGAGACCCAGACTGTCCCACCTACCAGAAAGGTGTAAGGTAACCGTTTGGACGACCGGGAAGTGCCACTCAATTTAGACCGGAACTCAGTGGGGGAGGCTTCCACAGGGACCGTACCCTCCTTCCCCTACCACCAACCTCTCGGAATGACTTACGGACCCACATGTTTAACGTGATCGTACTCCGCATGAACACGGCTGCAGTTGTGGCAGCATTGTTGTTGTTGCTGTTGAGACCCAGACTGTCCGATCTACCAGAAAGGTGTAAGGTAACCGATAGTTGTGGCAGCGTGCAAATCCAGCACGCAAACCACCGGACTACCCCGCCCGAAATGTGCCAACAGCACGCGGTGTTCCCAGGTGGTCATCCACCCAAGTACTAACCGCGCCCGATGCTGCTTGACGTCGATGATCTAACGAGAACCGGTGTTTTCAGCACGGTAGGGCCGTTGGCGGCAAGCTATATTATGTGTAACTGCAAAAGCAATAATAAATTATTACAAGGAATGCTCATTTATATTCAATGGTTGCATTTTATTTCAAGAAATTTTTGAAGAAGTTTTAGAAGAATTTTCTGACTCTTAATGAATTTTTACAGAAATAAACTCTCAAAACAAATTATTTTTACACTTACAAGAGAAGTATATTTATTTTAGTGGAAATAGCGACAGTTCCCATGTATAACAAATCACGTCCCTTTTACAATTTATAAAATACTCTGTTGCAAACAATCTTATTAATTGAGCGCTTCAGTCGCATAAATCATTTATTTAAATACTTCTTTTGATTAAAGTAAGGAATCGATAGTGGGCATTTAATTTAGTTTTATTTCCAACATTTTCAATTTAAATGTCAAATTTTATTGACTCCTGAAAAAGAATATTCATATATTACATCACATATATTTTATGGTTGTGCCTTATAGAAATATATAATCGAGATTTTTATTTTGTTAGATTCACTGATGTACCTTAAAATGTTCTCATAATACTTTTTTAATTATTTTTCAATGAGATGTCATTAAGCGGTGCTTTATATTGAGTAGAAAATTCATTGCCGGATAAATCGTCTTTATTTTAAAAGCAATTATTTTGAGAACTTCTACATCATTCTATCTTTTAAACGGAATGCAAAAAATCAGATGCGAGATGTTCATCCCTCTCTTTCAAATTATTTTATATAGTATTTGAAATAAAAATCTATACTGCAATTCAGATTTTTGTATTTGCATGCAATTATTTTTTTAATTTCTGACGTGTGAGATTTAAATATCAATAGTGTTACGAACTTGTAAAGTGCTCTGGAGACACTCCCCCCACACACACTCACTTTCATCTCCTTCGAAGTCCAGACAGAGAAAACACTCGTACATGCATTCTTTCCCATGACATGAATCTAGGGTTGCCATATGCCAAAGTTCGAAGAAGAGTTGACATATTTGACAATTTATCGCCAATATGGCGACGTTTCGAAGGTTCGAGAAACACCTCCAAATAATTGGTATTCTATGAAATATGAGATATTTCCAGACGTTTCTATAGATTATCTATCAAAGGAGTCATCACTCAATAGGAAAGCAGTTAACGAGATACGAGCTACATTGAACTATGACTTACGTCAATGTTTTGAGAGTAATAGCCGCTATTTTGTGAAATGACTTTCGTCAATTCTATGCGAATAGTATCGCTTATTTTGTGAAATTAGTGAAGCATTTAAGTCTTGTTTTGCTATATATTGTTCCTGTTTAAGCTGTGCTTGTGAATAAACGTGTTAGTTTTCCAGAAATTTGGACTCATTCTCGTATCGTGAGCCCACACCCACGATTTCAGAGGATACGTCCTAACAATAGTACATGCATTAAATGTACAGTAATGCTAATATAAAACATTTGTTTAAGCTTATAACTTAAAATTTTCCCTCAATATAGAATCTCATTTCCCCTCAATTTTCCCTCAATGAAAAATTCCCAATATGACTGTCAGTACTAGACGAATCAGTTTTGTTGTATCCTGTAAATATAAATACATATACAAGAAATTTCTTTTTATCTCAAACCTTAAACCTTAACAGTTTATTTTACTAGATTTAAAACGAAAAATCACAGGTGATACAGCACATGACTTTCACTACATACTCTAGAAAATATATATCTTTAAAAGATTTAATGAAAATTTTTGGAATTATTGGAGCAATCATATGTGAGACATAGTATAAATTTCTCTACATAATATAGTAAAAATTTTTACATAGTTTTATGAATGTTGTAATAGTACCCATACGTATTTTCGCTCAAATCTGAAAGATGTAATAGTGCCACCAAAAGTATAAACAATTTTGTTGTCATTAATGAAAAACCTATTTACCTGCTCATATTAGGAATTTAAAATACACTGCTGGCCATCCAAAATGCAACACCATGAAGGAAGCATCCAATAAGCATGAAATTTGTACCATACGTAGACCTCGATAGAACATACAAATGATTAGAATTTTAATTCTTATGCAAATCATGTGCGCTAGTAGCGCCACCTACAAATGGTCTTTCACCTGGCGTTATGTTTTGGGGTGGCATTGGATTTTACTCCCGCACCCCTCTAATACGCATTGCCGGTACACTCAACAGCCACCTCTACAATTCTGAAGTTTTTGAGCCTGTTGTCTTACCTTACCTTCAAGGCTTCCCTGCGGCGAAGTTTCAACAGGACAATGCGAGACCACAGGTGGCACATATCGTTCAGCATTTCTTCATTGCCCACCAAGTTCCACTGCTTCCTTGCTCCGCCCGTTCTTCAGATCTGTCGCCCATTGAACACGTCTGGTCGATGATTGGCAAACGACTGGCCCCGCATACACCACCAGCTGCTACGACAGATGAAGTTTGGCAACGTATGGAAGCAGTATGGACTGACATACCCCAAGAACACATCCAAAGTCTCTTTCTTCTAATGTCGAGGCGTGTAGCAGCAGTTATTTTCAGCCATGGCGGCTGCACAAAATACTGATTTCTTCATATTACACAAGTCAAACGGGGCTGTATTCCCAATCAATTCATCCTTGTACTTTATGTTCTTTGTCCAATAAATTTGGCTTTGACATCTCTTGTTTTTCATGGTGTTGCATTTTGGATGGCCAGCAGTATATTTAAAATTTGGAACTCATTCAGAAGAGAATAAAGACAAATTAAAAACATATTTCTGAAATTATTATATAATTATTAATAACTTTATTTGTTTTATACAATGACATTGTACATAAAGTTTAAAATATATCTTTTGATGTTGAGATAAAGTTAAAAATTATTAGTTAATGTTAATTTTGATCAACGGAAGCCATTTCACCAGACTCACATATATATATATACATATACTCGATTTTATATACATATACGCAAAAATCATTTTAAAAATATTCCATTCACGTTCTAGATATTTAAAACTTGTATATTCAAAAACTCGATACCCAGTTTAAATTTTAAGCCTCCTTACAATAGCTGTCTAATTAAGATTTAATCTTGACTCAAAAATAAATAAACTTAATGTGGGTAGCATATAACTTTCCCCAATTACATGTTTTCTTCTTTCTACCAGTAATTATATTCACTAAATTGAGTTATACGGAACAAGATAAGACAAAAAATCAACAATCAATTCAAGCTGCGTGGTATTTAAAATTATATTGTAGTAATTTGAATCTTTATTTGGTGAATTTGGGAATTTTTAAATTTTGCCTACTCGCAAAATAAATATATAGAGAACGGTTTATTATTTCAGCACCGTACAGCAGGTTCCGTTCATTTTATCTGCACAAAATTTAAAAAATCTCATATTATTAAAAAGTTATGAATATATGTTTATTCCGCTTTTCACGAAATTTGTACCTTCAATTTAAAGGGTTCTAGATTTTTTACTTCGCACTAAAATCTAATCAGCACAAAAGTAACAAATGACTTACCCAACTTCTACATTTTATGAAAATTATATATTTTTTTAGATATAATGGCATTATATATGGCTCAGACATATTGACACGCATGTACAAAATATACTAAAAACTGTTGTCTCGCGTTTTAATGCATCCAAAAACATATATACTCATGCCCAAAAGATAGGTAACAAAGGTCCAACAGAGAGTTTCATATTTTATTACATTTTCTGAATTCTTGTGATTATCTCTCTCTATATATACGAGAAAGTGTGTGTGCATATATGCATCTGCAACTTTCGACTTTCATGAACATACAGGCATTTATTGCTTTATAATTACTTATTGTTTAACTACTGTATATATAATGATTTGTTTAATGGTTTTCGAATTCTAATGCATCAGCAAAATTTCTATTTTAATTATTTCACAATTATTCATATTTTACAAGTGTTTAAAAGTGCTTATGAGTCACATGTGTTTATATGTCATAAAAACTTATGAATATCCCACAAGTGTGTAAATATTTTATCTGTGCTAATAAGTCATCAGGTATTTATTCGATTTGTTGTATTTTCTCATTATTTCTACAGTAGTTTTTTTTTGTTGTTGTTGTTGTTTTTTCTTCTTTTTTTTTATGTAGTTTCTATCTCATGCAAGAATTTTCCATTTTCTTGCCAATCATCACGCAGTCAGTGCATTCCGTGACGAGGGTTGTATAAAGCTCTAAACCCAATGGATAGGTTCCTCGCCTGCGGCGATTAAAGATTAAATATTAAAGCCACAAAGGTCCGTCAATACAGAATGTGAAAACCTCTGCTGGAAACACATGCCCTACAGCGGCAATTCATACCAAAAAAATCTGATGTGGGCAGAACATGACTTTCCTTATATAATGCAATGAATTTACTGCTTTTACAGTAAAAAAATAGGTTATACTTATAGTAGATATTTATATTCTTTCCAAGATATTGAATTTTCGTCAACTAGTCTTCAGTTTCATTGATTTAGCGTCAGTTTTATCCATTTGACGAAATTTTCGTTAATTTGGCAACATTTAAAAAATTTGCCAAGTTGGCGACATTCCGCTAAATTCATCGCCAAATCTCGCCAAACATTATGGATAGAGAAATAAGTTATTCTTATAGCAGATTATCGCAGATTATAACAGATTATAGCAGATCTATTATCGAGTGTCCGGTTCATGCTAGCGTTCTAAAGTTTATGTCAATCGTTTTCTAAGGAAAAAATTACATAAGAAATGTCTATTTGCGTGATTTTATTAAAAGTTTTAATTTTTTGATGATATTTTCAAAATTCCACTCGAAAATTCAGTGGAGTTCTGAGCATTCGATTGTGTTTAAAACAATAGGCTTCCAGTAGTCACGGATTGTAATGTTTGTTCCAAATTTCATTCGAATTGCCCCATTCGCTTGTGAGATATCGTCTCCACACACACACACACATATACTTTCACTCACACACAGACATCACCTCAAAAATGTTCGATTCGTCATCAGGGATGCTTGAAACGTGGTCTTCAGTCGAAAACTCGATTTCGAATTTTCGACTCCGTCACAATACTTTCCTTATACTATATTTTACTATGTATGTAAGGAAAGTAAAAATGGCATCAGGACCTATAGTCGCAAGAAACAGGCCAACATATTGAGGAAAGATGTCATCTCTATTCCGCACTGCAATCACAGTACAGCGAGGGAAGGTGTGGAGATCAGTGCAGGCGTACACAGCAATTCCTGCCCAAACGATCAAACCACCGCCTCTGCATGCGTCCATTTCGCAGATGTAACAAGTGTCCCAGGCGTTATCCAGACCAATAACCGTCGAGAATCACTCTGTACACCAAACAGTGACTCTTCTGTGAACAGCACAGTACCCCGTTATTGTGAACTACAGTTGAGGTGATCTCGAGCTCAGTTTAAACGAGCCCCTCTGTATGAGGATAAATGGGATATAACCACTGGTCGTAATGGGACACAACCCACTCTCAATGGGACGGAAACCACTGGTCATATTGCGTACAGCTGACCTGAATGTATCCGTCTATAAACAATTTGTCGGGATACCGCTCTTATTGTCGACGCTGTGAGGTCGGAAGCTAGCTGGTGAGCAATGTGTGAATCTGAGGCGTCGTGCTTGCAAACACAAAAAACCAACATCTTGAGAGGTTGTGACCTTCAGACGTCCACGTACTGGTCTTCGTGACACTATTCCTTTACTTTGATACCCGTTTCGAAGTCGACAAATGAAGGAACGATTGACATTTAGAGCTAGGACTACTTCCGACATGTCGCTGTCCCCCTTCGAGCATCTTATTAACGTCCCATCTCCTGGCGTCACTCAGATGATATCGTCTGCTCATATTTCAAAATTTGGCTATTTCGATTTTTCTTATGAAATCCGTAACGCGGAGATACAGTCTCGGCAGAAAACAGGCCGTTTTCATACCTAATACGTTTTCTTGTTACAAAATGTTGGTGTGCAAAATGTTGTCCGTGGGCTAAGTCCAGTGTGCTTACGCCTATCATGTATGCAAATTTTGTGGCTGCACGTTGTTTCTTTCGTAGAATATGCTAATACATTCATTTGCTGATTAACTTTTAGAAATGAGTGTATCTAATGAAATATCAAATTCGTTTCCTACTATGTTCCAATACTCTCCTATACGCGTACTATACGTGGTATTTTATTGAATATTTTTACTTTCTCTATATACATAGTATAATGTATAAAGAAAGTATTGTGACGGGGTCAAAAATTCAAATTCGAGTTTTCGACGGGAAAGCATGTTTCAAGCATCCCTGAACACGAATTAAACGTTTTTAAGCTGATATCTGTGTGTGTGTGCGTATGGAGACGATATCTTACGAACGAATAGAGCGATTCGAATGAAACTTGGTACAAAAATTACAATCTGTGAATACTGGATGCCTGTTGTTTTTAAACGTAATCAAATGTTCAGAACCCCCTAAATTTTCAAGTGAAATTTCGAAAAAAATCCGCAAAACATCAAAACTTTTAATAAAGTTACGCAAATAGACGTTCCTTATGTAATTTTTCCTTAGAAACGATTGACATAAACTTTAGAACGCTAGCATTTTTCTTTAGAAAATGATTTGCATAAAATTTAGAAAGCTAGCATGAATCGTTCTCGAGATATTGCACATTTTTCAAATAAATTTATTAAAAAATTACATGAAATAAAAAAAATTAACCATTATGAAATACGTTCACTTTTCATATGTAATATCATGTGATAAATAGGATGACATCATTCTCAGGGATCTAGCTCATTCCATTCATGAGAAAAGATACTTTGGGTAATAATTTTATATTTGAACGCCAATAGCCATTTATCTGCTATAAGAATAACTTCTCCGTCCATAACGCTTGGCGAGATTTTATAGACATATTTGACAGAATGTCGCCAACTTAGCGACTTTTCTTAAATGTTGCCAAATTAACGAAAACGTCGCCAAATTGATAAAAATGGTGCTAAATCAATGAAAATGACGACTAATTGACCAAAATTCAGTATCTTGGAAAAAACATAAGAGTAGACCAGAATAACCCATTTCTCTGTCCATTCGTCCGTAACGCTTGACGAGAAATTTAGCGGGACGTCGCCAACTTGGCGTCTATTTTAAATGTTGCCAAAGTGACAAAAATTTCGCCAAATGGATAAAAATGACGCCAAATGGGAAGTAATGTTTCGCAAATTCTGATTTCCGCCATGTGACGGGCATACCTTCTAGTATATAAGAAATCCTATTCTCCCCGCTTGTCTATAACACTTGGTGATGTGTTTCGCGAACTTGATGAATAATTTAGCAAATTATCTCCAACTTCACGACATTTCGCCCCAGACTGACAAAAATATCATCAAAATTGCCGAAATGACGTTAAATTAATGAAAGTGACGCCTAATTGATAACTTAATTATTAAACTATTTTAATATATAGACTCTATTGCTTATTGAGGGTTCTATCAATATTGATAATTATTTTCATAGAATTGCGCGAAATATAAGTTAATTGGGTACTTTGAAATAGTTTTACATGTTGTTATCCGGAACATCGCCAAAAGGTACAATTCAACGATAAAAACACAGCACCATGGATCTTATACATTATTTTTTTACTGTAAAAGTAGTAATATCATTGCATTATATAAGGAAAGTCATGTGTGCTATATAAGGATATATAAGGAAAGCCATGTCCACATCATATTTTTTGCAACCAATTATTACTTATTTTTATTTAAAGTATAAAAATAAGCATCGAAGAAATGTTGATGAAGAGGGACTTAAATACTTTGATGAAAACATTTTCAAACATTTTAAAACGAACTATTAATTCAAAAAGTTTTGTTTCCTTCTCAGATAAAATTAGCGTAGGAGAATGCTGACTATGAACTTCTAAAGAATCCCTCCAAGAAAACTCCCACTAGCAAGATAGAATTCCGCTTCTGAAAAGCACCCACGATTAATGCATTATTAAAATTTCGAAACAAGAAAGAAAAATATATTCCCTGAGAGAGCGAATGCTGTGTTTCATATTGGGGATCTCAGAATATCCCTTTAATACTTAATATTAAATAAGATCGATCTGCTTCTTTGAAAAGACACTTATTTTTATACTCATATAAAATTAAAATCATCATCATATAACAGTGAAAAACAAAATATATTTATATCTTATAATTGTTTAACAATTATAAGAGTTTAAATATTTATATCTTATAATTGTTTAACAATTATAAGAGCTCTTCGACATCAAATAGTTGACAACTAGACCGAAAACAAAAATACATGCTATGTAACGAAATACGCCAAATAATTTTTTTCGTGACTTTCACCTAAAACATGGAATCTGGCTCTCATATAACAAAATTAATTTACTTAGAAATATTTATTGCTTCCAATATAATTATCGACAATTTGGCAAACTTCCTTCGACAAACACTTATGAGATGTGTATCACGCCGTATCTTATTTTTGCAATTGTAGCATTTTCTTTAAACTTTCAAACCTCAAATCTATCAACAATTTTGACATTATACTTTGAAAGATTTAACTCGAAAAATATGATGAATGACAACACGACTTTCTCAAGACTTCCTTCTTTACTGACATGCTTACAGATAAACAGCTAAAACTATTATTTATTTTTCATTTTTCGCCAACTGTACCTCCATTTAGACTCTTCGATACAAACTACATGGTAACGTTCACACCAGAAGCATCTAAAGTATTTCCCCATAAAACTGCCTCTTGCAAAACTTCCCCTCGCGATATAATACCGCCTCCGAAAGACACCCCTTGAAGTGCGTTATTAAAATTTGCAAACAAAGGGAGAAGGGCGGTTTTCAAAGAGAAGAGGTGTGTCTTACAGATGTATCTTCAAAAAATCATCTTCAGCGTTTCGCTAAACCATAGATTCGGGTCGATCTCATCCTTTTCAAAAGGACATAGAAGTTTTTGTTTATGGGGAAATTACATTTTGGGGGATTTTGAAAATGCACGACAAATTGACGGTATTATCTTCCTGAAAATAATTGACATACAAATGTTTACAAAATATCGCTCCGCGAATAAAGGAGGCACTCCTAACTCCAAATCGAAATAAACACACTAAGCGTCATTTACTAAAATTAAAAGGATGAGTAAATCAAAAAGCTTTTCATCTGATAATTCTCCTCTCTCCTTTTCACTCCCTCTCTCTCATTTCTCTCGCTTTACCCTCTCACTTTCTCCCACTCCAATGTTTTCATACGTCTTAAAAACAATGCTTAATCTATTCTTAAATCCATCTCAAAAATTCTTTTCATATAATGTAAAACTGAAAACATCGAAACGTGTAAACAAACATTTATTTTTGGACTTCTGAATTAAAGTTGAATTTAGTAAATGCCCCGTGTACCCCCTTGCAGCTTTTTCAAGAGAAAAATTGCCTAAAATTTCTCAAGATATTCGCAAGCAATATATGAAGATAATTTTAAGCCTATCAAAGACGTGGAAACTCAAACAAACTCATGGAAACTCATGGAGAAATTATGTTACAACTTTTTTAATACGTTTTATTTTATTAAAATTGTTCGCTCTTAGCGTGGAACTTATCGTTTTAATCGAAAATTCTCCCAGTTAAGGTGGGGCTCACAGACCACCAGAGAACTTCTAGAGGGTCTAAAAGTGTTTGTATCCCTCCCCCTAATTTGTCTTTTCTCGGAATTAAAATCTAAAATCTAGTTTCATTGAATTCTGTTCTGCGGACTATACTGTGAGACCAGAAATAGATCTCACATTTGATGAGACAGTTTTATGTATAAATTTATGGTGTGGCCAAAACGGCGGACAATGCATGTAGTCTGTCTGGCACCGAGTTTTATCGCCCCGTGAACCTAAAGGTCAGAAGACCATAAATTTAGGGGGCCATGACAGAGGGGCTGAACTGGGGCCTTACGAGATGTGGAATGGTTCCATTAGTTAAAGGAGTAGCCAATAAAAAAAAGAAGATTGTTACGTCAAACTCAATGCGGCAAATGGAAGAAAAGGGGGAGTAGCCACACACCAAAGAGTTATGGCGGTGCAAATAACTGATGCAAGCATTTGATATATGATCAAAGTCCAAGCCAGATTTGAAGGTATGTGCTCATTAACAATCACAGGTCATAGACACATGATAGTAATTTTAATAGTACTGGTCACATATGTTCCCTCCGCCGCAATAATTAATGAGAATAATCTTTGTTAAGCATATAATTAATAATATGAATAATTGGTGTAATTAAATAATTAATATTTATGTTGTTAATAAATGTGTTTGATTGTTAAAGTTTAAATGCTGAAGTCAATGAGTATTATAATAATTAATTATTCCTTTGCAGGACTCACGCGAAAAGTAAATAATTGGAGGTTTTTATATAGCGGCAAAATTAGCAATGTATGCTTTCAATAATAAATCCACTAATTTGAGAATTAACGGCCATGTCAATCTTAATGAATTTAATATTTAAAAGTATAACTTTAGTTTTCCTTTCTCACATATACAATAAATGTGCAAGGATTTGGCGTTCTTACTCAACATAGAATTTCTGAAGAGTACAGAAACTTATTTTGAAACACCCCACCCCCACTCCTCGGTTTATCCGTCCACCCCCCACCCCCCACTCCCGATTGGGGTATCAAAAATCGGGCTCCGTTAGGTTATGTTCCGTGGTTGGTACTATAAACGTGCAAACTTTCAGTCTTTAAGGTCGCGAAGGAGCTTTTAGAGAATAAGGAAAGTCAAAAACACGTTAGACAATAATTATATACATTAAATCAGTTGTGGCAAATTTCATTCAATTTCTTTGAAAAACACAGCGTCTATGACATAACATACAGACACACTAACAGACAGATACATATTCGTCACTCTAAAAATTTCATTTTGTACATAGTTTGAAAAACAAGCAAATTAATCAAATTTGTAACTCGCATTTTTGTCTTCATCGCGATATTTCCATCTACATGAACACTAATAAACAAATATTGAATATTCTGCTAATATCCAAAGTAAAAAAAAATTAAAAAAAAACCGTAAAGAATTTGAAATATTTACTGAAATAAAAGAACGTTTTCTGGTGTTATAGAAATTTTCAAAAGAACTACCACTTCATAAAAAGTTTTATGTCCGGTCGTCGATAAAATTAGCATGAAGCATTCAGGCCGGGAACTTCTGAAGAATTTCCCCATAAAAACCCCTTCCTACAAAGCTGCCCCTGGTGTTATAATGCAGCCGCAGAAAAACACGCCGAGAAGAACATTATTAAATTTTCGGAAAAATGGGAGAAGGGGGATTTTTCAAAGAAAGGAGGTGTGTCTCATAGTTGCATTCTCGGATAATCACCCTTAGAATTTCCTTAAAATATATTAGAATCGAATCGATTTATTTTTTTTAAAGTATGCCTTGTTTTATTTTAGCTTTGAACTGGAGAAAACAACACATCGCCGCATAAAGTTGAACAGAAATAATGTGAGTTTCATTCACTTTTTAAGGAACATGCGCGTTTGTGTCGTAGCCTATGTTTGTATAAAAATTTCTTTCCTCTTACAAATCAAAAAATCTGATGTGAACAGCACATGACTTTCCCTGCAGACTTATATTAACGTTCTCTTTATTTTAATTAAATTTATTTCACTTTTAATTCAATTTTTGTTCTCATTCGGTAACCTGGCTTATTTTCAAAGGTGGCGTAGGGAAAGTACGAAAAACTAAAATATCTCGAGAACGGCTAGTCCTAGTGTAATGGGGTTGGTCTTATTCTTTTCGTCTTTAAAAATTACGTATTAAATCAGCATTTAATGGATATATTTGAGTATACACAGTTCTTTAGTTTAGATTTGGACGATTTTTGCGGGCCATTTTGCAAAAAAAGGCAAGTCATTTTTTTCCGAATCATACCAAAATCTAATCAGCACGAGGGTAACCCACAAGTGACTCATCTACCGAATTTTGTAAAATTCGGTTCATTAGTTTTTCAGTTAGAGTGGATACAAGCTTTTGCGGGCCATTTCGCAAAAAAGGCGGGTTCTTTTATCCCGAATCGTACCCAAAACCCAAAACTAATCAGCACCAGACTCGCTCACAAGTAACTTACCCATCAAATTTTGTGAAATTCGATCGATTAGTTTTTTAGTTAGAGTAGATACAAAATCTGCACAGACAGACAGACAGACAGACACACAGACAGACAGACACACAGACACACACACAGGCGTCACGCTAAAAATAGTTTTTTCGTATTCTAGAGGTCTCGAAACGTATAGATCCGTCGAAAACTCGAGTTGCGATTTTCGGCATGATTCCAATACTTTCCCTATACATTACCATGTATTGCAGAGTTTTTATCAGTTTATTCCATAAGATTAAATATGTAAAAAATCTGTTGTGGAATGCACATGACTTTCCCTACAATTTCCCTTTTTTTTTAAATTTATATACATTAACCCTTCGCGGTTAATGAATACAAATATCAAAATGTTAATGAAATTGTTACTTTTTAATGTCAGGAGAGCCCTGACATTGAACATTGTTAATTCCAGTCAGATTTATTTTTTCACGCTAATTCATTGTTGTACTGCATGTGCAATCTATGAACTAAATATTGTACTTATTAATATTTGGAACATCTACAATGAGGAAAATAACTTTGACCTAACAATGTTGCATTTTTAAAAGTTTTATCGAAATGAATATTTATTTGAAATTACATCATATTTGTAGTTTTTAAATGAATTCCTTCATGAGATCGTAGATTGCACCATCCACAATCGATTTTGTACTTTTATAAGCACTCATCAGTATAAAATAGCCGGTACCTACAATGGCAACAAAAATCTTTCTATATGCCACAATTTTGCGAACCTCTATGTAGGTCGATTAATAGAGACACAACACGCATCTAAGGAAAGTTAGAAGGATTCCCCGACCCGCCCAAAAGCATGCGGAATGATGATCAATCGAAGTGACAGCAAAGCTGAATGCCTCAGTACCTGTCCCGGCAAAGCCGGCGCCGAAAGACACCATATACCGGTTCACCACCAGCCCTCTAGGCCGGAATCATCTCCGGTCACACAATGACCGCACCCGTCACAAAAAGACCAACAGAAAGAGTCCGAGAAAAAAACGGCAAGCATCATACCACACGTCATGGTCCGTCCTCTGGCCAAAAATCCTAACAACTTTAATAGGCTGAAATAATACGTACTGCACCACACTGTGGTTTTAAAACAAAGCATAAAATAATACATTGCAAGAGAAGCAACAGCATTTTGTTTAAAACAACATAATAGTAATAACATAGTGCAAAGCAACAGCATAATGCTTGCAACATAATACAATAACAGAAGGGCAATTACTTCATTGAGGCAACGATGTGCTAAGCTGTCCATTCTACTTCCAAACAAGACGATCCTAAACGCATCTAAAAAAAAGTAAAACTTCAACATATATAAGAACAAATAATACAATAAATCAGCATACAGCTGTTTCGAGCATACGCTGGATCCCCTTCGTTAGTGCAAGAAAACCAACGAACCCGAAATCGAAAAGACGCTTCTAGCTTTAAACTTCATAAATAAGTTCAATTTGCACGAGATTATAATAGTCTAGTTCATAGTTTATTTAAACACTTTTATTAATAGTTTATTTAAACACTTTTATTAATAGCTCTTGCAAGTTCTGATAAACTGTCGAATACGATAAAACTGCTATTAAATTCTTAGCTAATTCACAAAATAACCGACACCATTCTTAAAACACTAACGTATTTCACAATTCAAATACAATCGTATCACGTCAGCTACTTCTAACTGAGCGATGACACCTTTTATATACTCTCCGTAAAAATTTTTCAAAAGAGCTCCTATCTCCAAGAATATTCGATGTTTTGAAAAAGTTCCAGTATATTCGAAAACCCACTTATGTCAATATTATGTGATACTTCTCGTTTCGGATTTGCTGAGCTATAATTCTTCATTCGGCTTTCATATTGGATATAGCGAAGTCGGATATAAAGTTTCGTGAAAATCCATTCATATTTGTGGCTGATATCGGGTAGAAAAGAAATCGACCACAGACATCAGACAGACAGACAGACGGACATCATTCCAATATAATGTTCAGAAGATCTTAAGATATATTGGCATCAAAATCTTGATATTAAAAATGTTCATGAAAACGATATTTTTTCAATACTGCGTATGAGACAGTAAAAATTGATGACAGAGAGAGATGGGGAAGAGATAAACTAGTGCACCCCTGGTGAATCCTCAGATAATAATCTTCGGTATTTGCGTGAAACATATTAGATGAGAATCGACATTTGAAACCGAAACAGCACTTGCGAGAGATGGGGAAAATTACATAAAAAGTATTATATTGAACATTGGAAGAATTCTTATTCAACTTCCAATTATCAATTCATGTGTTATTTGTATTTTTTGTTTTTTAAATATTTCACCCCATTTTGGGGGTAGGATAAGCGGAATTTTTTATATGGGACAAAATACTTCTAACATCGGAAATTTTTTTAAGAGGACTATATATTGGAATATATAACGTCTTTGTCTGACATGAGAAAAGCATGAAAACTTAGGGGTGCAATCTGTATGAGCACTTTCAATTTTGTTCTTCAATCTAATATAGGAAGCACATGACTTATCCTATATAATGGAAGGAATTTACTTCTTTCACAGTTAAAATTTGATGTGGGCAACACATGACTTTCCTTTTATAATGCAATGAATTTACTACTTTTACAGTAAAAAAATAGGTTTTTCTTATATTAGATACTTATATTCTTTCCAAGATATTGAATTTTCGACAATTAGCCGTCATCTTAATTGATTTAGCGTCATTTTAATCCATTTGGTGAGATTTTCGTTAATTTGACAACATTTGAAAACGTCACCAAGTTGGCGATATTCCGCCAAATTCGTCGCCAAAATCTCGCCAAGCTTTACTGACGGAGAAATAAGTTATTCTTATAGCAGATAAATGACTATTGGCGTTCAAATACAAAAGTATTACTCGATGTATCTTTTCTCATGAATGGAACGAGCTAGATCCACGAAAATGATGTCACCAAACTTATCGCATGGTATTACATATGAAAAGTGAACATGTTTCTCAATAGGAAATATATTTTTTTTATTTTATATGACTTTTTGATAATTGTTTTGAAAAATGTACAATATCTCAAAAATGGTTAACTTTAGCGTTCTAAAATTCATGTTAATCGTTTTCTAATGAAAAATTACATAAGAAATGTCTATTTGCGTAACTTTGTTAGCGGTTTTGATTTTTTGACGATTTTTTCAAAATTTCACTCGAAAATTTAGGAGGGTTCTGAACATTCGATTACGTTTAAAAACAATAGGCTTCCAGTGTTTACGTATTGACGGATTGTGATTTTTGTACCAAATTTCGTTCGAATCGATCCATTCGTTCGTTAGTTATCGTCTCCACAGACTCACTGACACACACACACACACACACACACACACACTGAGACATCACTTCAAAAATGTTTGATTCGTGATCAGGGATGCTTGAAACGTGCTCTCCCGTCGAAAACTCGAATTCGAATTTTCGACCCCGTCACAAAACTTTCCTTATACATTATGTATATAAGGAAATTAAAAATAGTGTATAAAAGCTACCAATCTCCCTCTTGGCCAAGTCACTGATCTTAAAACACTTATTTTTAAAAAAGTTCCCTTCAGATAGCTTTTAAAACCTATAAGTTTGCCAAAATATTGATGATATTCCCAAAACAATGCTTAATTCAATAGTCTAACAAAGCAATTAAAACTTGAAGAAAAAAATTTAAAAAATCCTAAATAAAATATATTTCACATGTTATCGTCTTAAAAATATCTAACGGTCTTTCAAATTACGATAATTTTTATAGCAATTAGTCAAACCATCCTTAATGTTTTCAATTTAAGTAGTCTTTCAAATTGCGATAATTTTTATAGTAATTAATCAAACCATTATTAAATTTCTTATTTTAAATGTCGTTGATATTACAATTCTTATTTGAAAGTTTTCTAAAATGTATTCCTTTTTGAATTTTTTGTAAAACGTTTTGAAAGATAAAATTTTAAAGGCTACTTAACTTATTAATTAATAACTAAATTATACGAAAAAAATATTATTTTAATTACTCGTATGTTAATGAAAGAAAAATTAATACAGAGATACACAAAAGATCATACTCATGTACTTTTATTAAGCGCAAGTAGTATTTTGAGGTCGTTTGTAATTTCATTCCAATGTAACAATTTTAATTTAATATGTATCTTAGCAAAAAATGAAAAATTATAAAAATTTTAATTTTTTCGTAATTATTCCTTTAAACTAATAATTATGGAAAAGTTTCTCTTATCCATTTCTACTATTGTAGATTTATTCTTTATTAAAATACAAGGTTTTGTTCTCATGTTTATATGTTGTAAAAAAAGATACTTAAATGAAAAGAATCTGGTCATGTGCAAAACTTTAAGGATGTTATTCATATCGAGCAAATTAAAATTTGACAATTATGTTTACGAGATCTACAATGCTATTATAAAATATAAAAAATATACCTAATTACGAAAAGATACAGAAATATGTAAGCGACTTTATACAGCACTGATTAATATTTTACTATTTAAGTTACTTTGGCTACGGTACTTAATACTATAACCATATGTTGCATAATACTGAAATGACAAGTGCTAGTTGTGTGGCAGTGATCTAAAAAGCAGTTTGCGTAATTTTTCACATAAAAAAGGATATTGCAGTTTTAAATATGAAACTTGCGATATATTTATAAGATAAATATGGAATATCTCCAAAATGGTTCATGCTAGCATTACAATTTCAGTGTCACTCATTGTTTAATTTAACGCTATGTATAAAATTATTATATATGTTACATTATTAGTTGATAGTATTATTTTTATAATTTTTAAGTAATTCAGAACTTGCAGAGAAAATTGAGAGCAAAATGGCAAGAAAATGGGGCAGATAAAAGGCAGGGGTTTCTTTAGAAAAGTCATTCCCAAACCCTCCATAGTCCCACCCCCCAAGTTACTTAGAAGGTTAAAACTGTACGCTTATAATATCGACCACAGGACAGATCCTAATTCTGCCAAATTTTTTATTAAGGCGACTATTTTTTATACTTAACACCAGAGATTATAAAACAAAGTAGAATTTATTAAATTAAAAGTGCAACACATTTTTACTTTCCTTATATACATAATGTATAAGGAAAGTATTGTGACGGGGTCGAAAATTCGAATTCGAGTTTTCGACGGGAGAGCACATTTCAAGCATCCCTGATTAGGAATCAAACATTTTTGAAGTGATGTCTGTGTGTGTGAAAGTATGTGTGTGTGTGTATGTGTGTGTTAGTGAGCCTGTGGAGACGATAACTGACGAACGAATGGACCGATTCGAACGAAATTTGATACAAATATCACAATCTATAAACACTGGAAGCCTATTTTTTTATACGTAATTGAATGTTCAGAACCCCCCCCCCCCTAAATTTTCGAATGAAATTTTGAAAAAATCGTCAAAAAATCTAAACCGCTAATAAAATTACGCAAATAGACATTTCTTTTGTAATTTTTCATTAGAAAACGATTGACATAAATTTTAGAACGCTAACACGAACCGTTCTTAAGATATTACACATTTTTCAAAAAAATTATCAAAAAGTCATATTAAATACAAAAAATATATTTCCCATTGAGAAACATGTTCACTTTTCATATGTAATACCATGCGATAAATTTGGTGACATCATTCTCGTGAATCGGATCTATCTCGTTCCATTCATGAGAAAAAATACTTTGAGTAATACTTTTGTATTTGAACGAAAAACTCACCAAATGGATAAAAATGACGCTAAATCAATGACGACTCATTGATGATGACGACATGGAAAATGACGACTCATTGACGAAAATTCAATATCTTGGAAAAAATATAAATAACTACTATAAAAATGATCTATTTTTTTACTGTAAAAATAGTAAATTCATTGCATTATATAAAGAAAGTCATGTGCTGCCCACATCAGATATTTTTAAACACAATCGAATGTTCAGAACTCCCCTAAATTTTCAAGTGGAATTTTGAAAATATCTTCAAAAAATCAAAACCTTTAATAAAGTCACGCAAGGAAAGTCATGTGCTGTCAATAAGGAAAGTCATGTGCTGCCCACATCAGATTTTTTAAGATGGTTAGTGCTCGTTTCTAAGAGGTCTAAATACTAATACAATATATCAACAGGGAAAAATGTGCTTTTAAGCATTTTAAATGAGATTTCAAACGTAATTTCAAACATTTTTACATTTATCTCTTATAAATAACATGAAAATGCCGAACAACATATGATTATGTGTTTGGTATTCTTGTGTTATTTATTGCGGAAGAAACGCCAAGTACCTCTGCTAAATTATTTACCATTTATGATATACGTAGTTAAAGCGATTGGACATGTAAACCCACTGAGGCTATTAATCTCAGAGAATGTCTCGCCAAAATGTCATTGCAATTATGCGAATCTACGAGAAAATAAACATTTCCTTTTCATGCATGAAGTATTATGGTTATTTCAAACATAAAATGGTTTTCAAGTAATTTTATTTTTGTTCATCCACTATATCAACTTATCTCAAACTGAGTTCCACTATAAGCGAATCGGCAGTAAAATCTACAGTAAGAATGCTGTCACCGATTAAAATAAACATGCCTAATTTGATGAAAACAGTTCGAAATATTTTATCGGAAAATATGACGCTTCCTGTAGGGAAGATAAAATTTATAATATCTTAAGAACAACTCGAGAAAACTCCAAAAATTTGTAGTAATTAATTTTGAGTTAAAAGCACTCACAAAACCTCCATTCATTTGATAATAATGATCATTTTTAGCTTCTTATTACTCTTATTTATTTTATATCTACTCTTATTTGTTTTACTCTTATTTATTTTATATCAAAACCGTTCAATATCGTAAGTGCGGCATCTCATATTCAAGGGCTATTCGTTGTTACATAAAAAATGGATATAGTATTGCTATTTACTTAAGAATGTTAATTAAAGTTATATTTATGATGTTTTTTAAATTTTTGGAAATCATCCTTTTTGACAAACTGAGTAAGCTCCTCCCTTGCCCACCCAAGCAGAAAATCAATAGACCTTTTCCTTATTTTAAAAAATCTAATGTGGGCAACACATGACTTTCCTTATATAATGTAATGTATTTACTACTTTTACAGTAAAAAAAATAGGTTTTTCTTATAGTAGGAACTAATATTCT
Organism: Amaurobius ferox; assembly: GCA_951213105.1. Lineage (NCBI taxonomy): Eukaryota > Metazoa > Arthropoda > Arachnida > Araneae > Amaurobiidae > Amaurobius > Amaurobius ferox. The sequence continues at coordinate 99,335,046 of OX578136.1, forward strand.
TTCCAACATATTGAATTTTCGACAATTAGTCGTCATTTTCATTAATTTAGCGTCATGTTTATCCATTTGGCGAGATTTTCGTTAATTTGGCAACATTTAAAAAAAGTCGCCAAGTTGGCGACATTCCGCCAAATTCGTCGCCAAAATCTCGCCAAGCGTTAAGCACTAAGAAATAAGTTATATTTATTCTTACAGCAGATAAATGACTATTGGCGTTCAAATACAAAGCTATTACTCAAAGTATATTTTTTATGAATGGAACGAGCTAGATCAACGAGAATGATGTCACCTAATTTATCGCATGGTATTACATATGAAAAGTGAACATGTTTCTCAATAGGAAATATTTTTTTTATTTTATATGACTTTTTGATAATTTTTTTGAAAAATGTGCAATATCTCAAGAACGGTTCATGTTAGCGTTCTAAAATTTATGTCAATCGTTTTCTAATGAAAAATTACAAAAGAAATGTCTATTTGCGTAACTTTACTAGTGGTTTTGATTTTTGACAATTTTTTCAAAATTTCAATCGAAAATTTAGGGGGGGGTCTGAACATTCGATTGCGTGTAAAAACAATAGGCTTCCAGTGTTTACGGATTGTGATTTTTGTACCAAATTTGGTTGGAATCAATCCATTCGTTCGTCAGTTATTGTCTCCTCAGACTCACTGACACACACACACACACACACACACATACTTTCACACACACACACACAGACATCACTTCAAAAATGTTTGGTGATCAGGGATGCTTGAAACATGCTCTCCCGTCAAAACTCGAATTCGAATTTTCGACCCCGTCACAATACTTTCCTTATACATTATGTATATAAGGAAAGTAAAAATGAAATCATCATACAGAATATATTTTGACTAGCTAAATTTTCTTAAGAAATATCACTCCTTCATACTAAAAGACAAACGAAGATAAGACACAAATGCAGACATCATTTAAAACTGGTTTAAAAATTATGCGTTTCCATTGCTCAAAACTTGTAAATCTCAAACGTGTGCCCAACATGTAAATCTGAAATCCGATATTGACCCCATCAATAATATATTCTCCATTTAGATATGGCATGTATTGTAGTGAAATTAATAAACATAAAAATGAAGCCAGAATTCTATATGGAATTCACTGGAGGCATTAAAAATCTGCACCAAACATTTCAAGGAAGAACGAACGGATCAGAAGCATCTGAATGTTTTTGCATTTAGAATGCATGACTTATACAATGCAACTAAATCGATTCCATCCTCTGAGATACGCAGATCTACGTGGCTTTTATTTTTCAGAAAGCAACTTTCGGGACTTTGTTATGATTTATATCTGACAATAGATTTTTTTTCTTACTTTTCATATTATAAAAGAAATATGTTCCAAAACTTTGTTGTGGAAAAGAAGAAATAAAACTCTTCTGGAGCTTGGGATATCTTTGAATTGCGTCCTTAGGTATAGGTGTTGTTGATCATATCTTACGACCCTGCTCAAAGAACATCAGATTTCGAAATCTACAGCTGCGAGATACGGCGACCGATTTCACTGCACATGGCTGGCCGAGGATGGTAAGATTTCAGAAATATTTGCAAATGCATAGCAGCGATCAAATCTTGAAAAATTGTTATTTTAAATCTGGGTGGTGTATTTTGCTTGATATTTTCTTTTCAAGAAACATAGATTCCAAGTATCGAGGGGAAATGTAAATTCAGAAAAGTTCTGTTAAGATAAGACTTCTATTGCTTCCACATAGTTCCGAAGTTTATCGTGTAAATTTATGGATCGGTTGCCATTTTTTTTTAGTTTTTGTTCGAATTCATATGTACTCAAAACGTACTACCAATATATGTTTCTGATGCAATAGAATGCAGGGTGATTGAAAGGCCGTGAACATCAAATTTTAATATCCTATAATGTGCCGTGAAATTGAAACAGTAGAATATTTTGGTTAAGTGGTGTAACAGCATAATTTGGAAACAAATTCTCAATTTTTAACTCCAGTTAGAAAAGAGTACCTTTAATAAATAACAACACCAGTCTCAAAGACATATCGCACGTCGGATTCAAAACGTCGCAATTAAAAAATAACGATTTTGTATTAATGTCATATTTGGATTGGCGAAAATCGAATCTGTGAAGATGCAGTATGAAATTTTCGTAGTTTCAAAACTCTCCATCCAATGCATGCGCCAATGGTCTGCTCTCTTAAATATTCAATGCTTTTTATCCCTTTTGTCGTCCACACCGGAAAATGCGGTATTTTGAGTTGTGACGTATTGAAGTCAACGTATGATATATTATTGAAGTCCAAATATGATATTCTCAAATCAGGTGTTACACAACGGAAGAAAATCAGGGACATTTTCCCACCATAAAACTGACAGTGCCAGGCAATAAAAAATGCAGAAATAAGGGCAATACCCCAATCTCCCTATCTCTAAAGTTTGACAATTTCAGTTAAGCCTATTTGCAGCAAGTCGTAAAGTGAACAGCAATTAATCTAGGAGTGATGTAAAGATGATCGAAAGGATAAAACCAATTACAAGTGGCCAGTTTACATTGCCCACAAAGTTCTATACTAATCACGAAAGAACGGAAATTAAGGTGGTCCGCAAATGAGCGCCGCGCTGGTGATAAGATATAAAAAAAGAACTCAAACCGGATGTGAATTCACTCTTATAGAGAACAAGACAGATTGAAAGATGTTCATGCAAAAAGAGAGTACACAAATGCTCCTGCCAAATATGTACCTGTTTCTTCAGTAGGCTTCGTTCAGAAAGAGGTTTAAGTTTACCTAGATGTTGCAAACACATATTTGAACCATTACAATTAGCACAGGTGCATTTACATACACTCAAAAATATATCAGAAACACTTTCTCTTTTGATACGCCAGCTAATAAATGAAGACCTCTTTTTAACACTTTACAACATAGTTGAAAAGTGTTAAAGACTTTGTTCATTCTGTCTGTCTGTCTGTCCGTTAGCACGATAACTGCCGGAAAAATGACTTTATCAAAATGAAATTTTAGTATTTTTTTCAGACGGTCTGTCGGACCTATGGGAATATAAATAAATAATATCACGCAATTAGTCTTTTATTGAACCAGGGTTGAAAAAATGAAATACATTGAACCCTATGGGACCTAATTTTTCAAACATTTTTCAAGCAAATATAAAATTTACAAATTGCTTCGAAATTTTTAAAAAATATTCACATTATCCCATAAAATATATAAAAAAAATTTCAGTAAAATATGTTAAGTAGTTTTTTAATTAAAAATTATTTAATATAGGGAAAAAACAAATTCAATTAAATTCTGACTTTTGGGATATCCTCCAGAAATAAAACAGAGATATATTATATAATAAATATCTTTCCATGAGTTTACTAATATTGTATATGAGAGAGGCTTCACATTTTAAAATAAATTTGGTAGATAACAATTTTTCAATTTTTTTTTTAATTTTATATAACTCTTCATGATCTACTTATTAGATGGCATTTTTAATGCACTTTCCTACGTCCTAGAGAGTTAAAATTTGGTACACAGCTTAAATTTATTGAACATTTTATTCTACAAAAATTTGGTGGATCTTTAAATATAGATCATACATCTTTTTCGAAATGGCCTACGAATAATCCCCGCTCACTTCTGTAAATCATTTTTGTAATATTGTTAAAAATTCTGATGTGGGCAGCACGTGTCTTTCCCTGCAGACTCATATTCACTTTCTCTTTATTTCTTCAATAATAATTTGAGTTTATCTGCACAAAATAACAGCCATAAGTATTTTAAATGACATTGAATTGGCACGTTAAACTTAAATTTGGTTCTCATCTGATAGCTGGACTTATTGTCAAAGGTAGCGTAGCGAAAACGCGAAAAAACTAGAATATCTTAAGAACGGCTAGTCCTAGAGTAATGGGGTTAGTCTTATTCTTTTTGTTGTCAAAAATTACGTATAAAATAGGAATTTAATTGATATAATTGAGCATACATAGTCTTTTATTTTTATATTTAACGATTTTTGCGGGCCATTTCGCAAAAATAGCCCGTTCCTTTTTCCCGAATCGTACTAGAATAACCTACAAATGATTTATATACCAATTTTTGTTAAATTTGGTATATAAATCACTTGTAGGTCATTGAAATTTTATACACCAAATTTTGTTAAATTTGTTCCATTAGTTTTTTAGCTAGAGTGGATAAAGGCAATTTCTGCCGGCCATTTCGCAAAGAAGGCAGATTCTTTTATTACGAATCGTACTATAATCTAATGAACATCAGGATTTACCACAAAAAACATACCTACCAAATTTTATGAAATTCGGACCATTAGTTTTTTAATTAAAGTGGATGTAATATCCTCACAGACACACAGAAACATACACAGATACACCCTTACACACACAGACGTCTTCCTAAAAATAGATTTTCGTGTTCTAGAAGTCCCAAAACGTGTAGATCCTTCGAAAATTCGTGTTCCGATCTTCGGCACGATTCCAATACTTTGAATACATGCACACACACACACACATATATTATCTGTGTATCTAAATTCCGTGCATATGCAATTACAATAGTTGTGATTTTAAATGATCCCTAAACTTTTATTATTTCTTCAACGAAGCCTAATTTTAACTTATGCAGAATGCAAATATCTCAAGCGATTGTAAGGTGAGTTACATAAGAATTGCTGAATTTTTTTCACACAAAATTATTTAGCTCTGGAGTCTGGAATACAAGTTATATGAATGAAATATTCAATGATTTTGCATAAAGAATCAGATGATTTATATTTTGATACAGTTTTAAATATTTAAGTATAACAGATTACTGTAGTACTGTGATAATGTAAAAGATATCACCACTAAATGTATCACATTTTAAAAATTTTTAAATGAAATTTCATTTCAGTTGGAAAGTGTTTCATAATCAATGCTTATGCATGATTGATCTTTCTTGTTTATCAATCAAATAACATGGCATTTCCCTAGAGGGAAAGAGTTTTAATTCTACAGCAACATTTCTTTAGCTATTCTTATGACAGTGCCATTGAAGAGCTTCAGAAGAGTATCCTGAAGAATTTCGGAAATTCAGTTTGTGTTTTAGACAGTTTAAACTGAATTAAATTGGAAAACCTGCCTAGCCTCACTTTATATACAACAGATCCAGTTTAATTATCGAAAACACTTCGCTAAGTTCGTAAAATCAGCGGTGACTCCATTATCACCCAAGGTTTTGATTATTATCCATGGATTCTCATAGAAATTATACTTAATATTCTAAAATATTGAATTGTCATCAATTTTGAACCATTCTCGTTCATGTAGCGGCGTCATTTTCCTAAACTTGGCGACATTTCGTTAAAATAAGCGACATTTTTAAAAATACCGCAGCGGTTGACAATTTTTCGCGAAATAAAATTGGACCAAATTTTCGAAAAAACAAAAATCCTTCACATGAAGTTAATAGAAAATGGATGTATAAAACAACATAAAAGTGTACATTTTTTACTAAAAATTGTTCTAAATGCCGTATCGACATAATTGTTGAAAAAGGCGCTAATTTAGGGTATAAGGAACAAGGATTTCACATTCACTCAAATCATTTCAGTGGTTCGGGCTTTAGCCCCATCAAAGTAGAAAAGGAACAAAAAGAACAAGAACGGATAAAGGAAATACACATTTCAAGCTTCTGTTTCTCCGAAACTAGTGAATAAATTTTATTGATAAATTCATATTTGTAAAAACTGCAACACCATGAAGTAATCACGTGTTAAGCTGAAACTTACAGAAAATGCACATTAGGATGTACTATAGAAATTATTAGAGTTTCTCAATCACTGCGCATGCGTGGACTGAGCAGCGCGCTCTTAACTGTTGTTTAAGCCGTATAAAAAGAGAACTGTAGCGGGACATTGAAAATAGTCTATGGCTGCCAGGGGTAAACGTTTCATGAGAAGTCAATGTGCCTGTACGACGACAGAGGGGGCCATATGAGCAAGTTACGGAGTTTGCATGGAGACGAATGATCGGCATTCATGAAGGGGGGAATTTCTTTTCGTGCAATAGCAACTCGTATGGAGATCAATGCCACGACATTGATACGAGTGGGGAACCAGTGGACCGAAGAGAACCGGGCGAGTCGCAGATCTGGCAGTGGACGACGAAATGTTACGTCAGCACGGGATGATAGACACTCCAACAGCATGGCAGTGATACACCGTACAGCTTCATCTCGACAGTTGGCAGAACGTTGGAGCACTACTGCAGGTTTGTCATTGTCTGTTCCAACAATTCATCGACCTCTGCTGAACCGTGGACTACGTTCTAGAATTCATTTGCACAGGATTTCCCTGACGCATAACTATCGATGCCTACTGTTACAATGGGCTTATCAACATAGACACTGGTGTGTCGATTGACAACAAGTCGTATTTTCCAATGAATCTCGCTTTAATTTGGGGCACAGTGATAGACTCATCCACGTTTGCCGCTATAGCAGTAAACGTCACCTTCCGGAGTACTTTATCAGGGTGTCATACTGATCGAACGCCAAGCTAAGTGATCTGGGGCGCCATTGGGTATCTTGGACGATCTCAGCTGCTACGAATTTTGAGTAATCTCAACAGCAACCGGTACATCAGAGAAGTTCTGGAGCCCGAAGTCGTACCCTTCCATCATGCCCGTCCACATGTTGCTAGGAATATTCAGGTCTTCTTTTCAGCACAACATATACAGCTTCTTTCTTGGCCTGCCTATTCACCGGATATGTTGTCTATTGAACATGTCTCGGATTTTGTCGGTCGGCATCTCGCTCGTGACGCTCGTACTATAGCTAATACAGCTAAACTTTGGGTTCCAACAGAAGCAATCTGGAATGCTCTTCCTCGAGCACAAATTCAAAATCTGTTTGATTCGGTGCCATGTCGTGTATAAGCACTTATTGCAGAGCGTGGTGGCTTCACCAAATGATGATTTTCGACATGTAATATTGTTTGTTGCTTTCTAAATTTAATCTTTCATTTGCATCAATACAGGTCGTTAGTGGAATTAATTTCATTCAATTCTGATGATTCCTTCGTAGTGTTGCAATTTTTAAAAACTGGAGTATATTTGGAGTACAAAATGACATAAGCTGTCCGTACGTTCAGCCAGAGTCTAATAAACAGTAATGCAACAGCTCTCATTTTAGTTGGATATGGAGAAACAAAATGTAGTACTTGGTGGCAAAACGCTTAATATTTTGTGGCGAAACATTTCTAAATACATACATTATTTATTTAATTTATATTAATTTCTTTCTGATTCCATAGTAGCATCAACTTCCTTAAACTAGCTTTAAGATCTTACAAGCTATATCATAATATATGAAATGTATTAAATGACAGGATCGTATTATTTAAATAAAATTAAAAAAAAATACTTGAATTAAATAATATAGGGCTCAATGAAATACCATTCAATAACTCGGTTGCATAAAATGCATTAAGCAAATTGCATTATGCAATGATACCGTACAATCTAATCTCTGACATTTTAGAAACTTTCGCACAAAGCTTACATGTAATTTGTTTATTTCGAATGCACAAAAATATTTTACATATTTCATTCTGTTTCTCAGGAAATTTATTCAACATGTTTTGAATAGAACTGCGGATTAAATAAAATCTTATTTATAGCTGCCTTATTCTTCGCTGAATCTTGAACTATATATCTAGTTTCTGAATTAAATATATAGCTCTTATTTATTTACTATGTTACTATTATTGTGATTTTTGTGTTTATCTTATTCCTAATGCTGTCTTCGCGATCGTGAATTAAATTTAACCTCCAATGTCATTAGAAAATACTTGTATTTTGTTCACATTCAAATAAAAATAAATCAAAACATAAAGTTCAGCAGTTTATGATCCCACTTCCATTGTAGATAACATCAGCCGTTGACCGGTTTCGTGACATTTTGCATTCGTCAAGGTGAAATAGTCAACGCATGTGATGGCAACAAAAAATCTTTAAAACGAGTTTTGTGAATATTAACTTTACGGTCGCAAACTCCAATAGATTAAGCTCAATTTTGAAGATATTTAATGTCAACAGAGTTTTTCGATTCCTATGAAGGTTCGTATTGTGAAGCTTGGCAAGTTTTCTGGCTGCCATTGTGGATATCGGCTGTTTTCAAGTTGGTGAGTGTACAATAAGCTCGAAACCGACCCTTGGATATTGTTATCTGCAATTGAAATTGAGTTTTGTGAATATTAACTTTACGATCGCAAACTCAAATAGATTAAGCTCAATTTTGAAGATATTTAATGTCAACAGAGTTTTTCGATTCCTATGAAGGTTCGTATTGTGAGGTTTGGCAAATTTTCTGGCTGCCATTGTGGATATCGGCTATTTTCAAGTTGGTGAGTGTACAATAAGCTCGAAACAGATCCTTGGATGTTGTTATCTGCAATTGAAATTGAGTTTTATGGATATTAACTTTACGGTCGCAAACTCAAATAGATTAAGCTCAATTTTGAAGATATTTAATATCAACAGAGTTTTTCGATTCCTATGAAGGTTCGTATTGTGAGGCTTGGTAAATTTTCTGGCTGCCATTGTGGATATCGGCTGTTTTCAAGTTGGTGAGTGTACAATAAGCTCGAAACCGATCCTTGAATGTTGTTATCTGCAATTGAAACAGAATTCTATGGAAATGCCTCATATAAGTAGGTTTAGTGGGTATATTAGCATATTATACTTTTCTTACAATACATAGAATATGCAAAGGAAAAGTATTATGGTGTGGTAAAATATTACTAGAACAAGAAAGATCAATCATGCATAAATCATTGATTATGAAACACTTTCCAATTGAAATGCAATTTTATTTAAACATCTCTAAAATACTATACCTTCAGCGCTGATAAATTTTAAATTATCACAGTACTATAATAATTTATTATATTTGAAAACTTAAAACTTCATCAAAAAAATGAAATTTATTCAAATAACGCCATCGAAACATATATCGTCTGGCTCTCTATGTAAAAGCAATGAATGTTTCATTCATATCTCTTTTGTTCCAGACTCCAGAGCTAAATAATTTTGCATGAAAAAATTCAACAATTCTTATACAACTCATCTTACAATCACTTGTTTGCATTCTGAATCCATTAAAATTAAGCTTCGTTGAAGAAATAATCAAAATTTGATCATTTAAACTCAAACATATTGTAATTGCGTTGGCACAAAATATAGATGCACAGAAAATACGAAATAATAAAACGGTTTTAGAACGGATGCAACACTAAATATAAATTTAATAGAACTTTGAAAATCACGATTTTTACACTGGGAAAAAATGATGGATGTCATATTTAATTTTGAAGTGCGGCATGTGATCTCTTCATATAATATGGGTAGCATGAAAGGCCCAGACCATACAGCCAACCCAGGGGTTTATGGCAGTTTAATGTATGGCCGGGAGAAAATTTAGAACAGGAGAATTTAGAAATTTAGAACAGGAGAATTTAGAAAATTTAGAACAGGAGACCGACTTCCACAGACCGACACCCTCGAGCAGCCCAGAGTAAACCAGTAGTTTATTAAATAATCAATTAAAGGTTACAGTTACAAAGTGTTAGGTGTCACGTAGGACACAGGCAGCAGAACAGACAGGCAAGCAAACAGACAACAAACCACAAAGATAAAAGTACAAAACGTGTCACATAAGACACAAACAGCAAAACGTTTCACGTAGGACACAGACAGCAAGAAAAACAGCAAGCAAACGGCACAAAACGTGTCACATAAGACACAAACAGCAAAACGTGTCACGTAGGACACAGACACAGGAAACAACAAGAGACAAGTAGACATAACTTGTAGACAGATTGAAGACATAATGAAGACAGTTGTAAACATTTGTAGACGTTATGTAACGAATGAAAAATAGAATGCAAACACAAAACAAACAGGTGCAAAAACACAGTACAGACAATTCACAATAAAGCAACATCAAGAACAAAAAGGAGTCATCAGAATAAGAATTCCCATTAGGGGAAAAATATAGAAGTAAATGATGTTCCAAGCATAGACTGAACAATTATAATTCCCTTTTCCATACCCCTCCAATTCCGAAATTAAATTCCCATTTTCTACTAAAAATAAAATATTTAAATCAATTATAACATAAAACAAGTCATCATCAAATTTCAAAAATTTAAAAACTATTCAAATATTTAATTTCAATAAGTATTTGAAATCAAAATAATTCAGATGGCCGGAAGTCAGCCGGACCGGCTAAGAGTCAACCAGAACGGACGGAAGTCAGCCAAACCCCAGGAGCAAGGACAATACGACATCAAAGCACAACATCAAAACACAAGAATAACACAATAACACAATAGTAGATTTTAAACTGTAAATGTGAAAGATGGCCAAGACTGTAAGTTTTGAAGGTTTTTAGTTCGTAAAAGTTCCCCTTGGAAACAGACACACTAGAATTGTGATCAGTAGGTAAGTTCAGCGTTTTGTCTTTATCATTAGCCAAGGAACAATTGATGCACTTGAGCATAACACTTTTACAGTTTTTAAAGGAGTGATCGTGAGCGGAGCACTGACTGCAATTGCTGTGGGCCCGTCTGCACGTAGTAGAAGAGTGCCCAAACCCCTGGCACCGGAAACAGATTTGAACAGAAATGTACTTTTTGATAGCAAAGTAGATGAAGTGGTGAAAAACCCTCTTGAGTTCGATCAATGTATCGCCTGAAGATGCATCAACCAAAATGATCCAGTTCAGGTTACCGTACTTATTCTTAAAAGTTCTGACAGTTTTAAACTCTTGTAGATTGTTAGAAGGTAAGTTATTCTCGAGAAGATTCCGAATGTGATCCTCCTTGTAGGAAGCAGGCACATTGAAGAGAATAAGAGCAAGTTTTTTGGTTGGAGTTTTGTGAACTGAAAAGTTCTTGGTGATCTCAGGGTTTTGAAATTTAGGAATAAGAGTGTCCACGCTCTCTTCACGACAGGTAACCTTAATGGAACCCTTCCCAAAGGAAGAGACACTGTGAACACGGACAGACGGCGGGCAGGTAGACGACAGCAGGTCACTCTTGAGCTGTATGTTGCTTTTTTGACGATCATTTCCATGCAGCAAAATACTGGCGTAAGATGGAACAGGAGTGAGAGGAGAGTTAACAGCAGGAGTCTGCTGCAGAGAAGAGATATTTCTCTGAACAGCGTCGTCAATCGCAACAGAGAGATCTTGAGAAAGATTTTTTGTAAATTTGTTTAAGTCTTGAATGATAGATGTTTTGAGTAAAGAAATTTCCTCCCCGAAAGCTGTTTTAATTTCTTGGGTGGAAGCATCAATGTCTGCCCGTTGATCGGAGAGCTGAGTTTCAAAGGAGGTACATGCCAAGTGGATGGATTCAAATTTTGTGTCCAGGTATTTTTTCTGAGTAGAATTAGTTTTGATATGTCGAGAAATATAACCTTTGATCGAATTGGTGAAGTGACGGATTTTTAGAAGAAAAATGTTACGATAATCACTACCCTCCTCTGGAAGAGTAGACATAGACACTGAGTCAGTATCTCTCAGATCTTCGATAGAACCAGTAAAGTCAGAAGTAGCTGGAGTAATTGGCAGAAGGTCAGGAGGCTCCATGGGGACGGCAGCCTGAGCGGAAGAGTGAGAGGCACAAGTCACCACCGGAGTCGCAGAAGGCACCACAGGGAGAGCTGCAGAAGTGTCCAGTGGAACAGTAGTATCCAAGGGAGCAGTATCCACTGGAGTAACAGGAGAATCAGTCAGAGGCAGAGCAGGAGGAGGAGAAGGTCGGAACAAGGCAGCAGGGACAGGAATAACGATGGGAACAGGGTTACAAGGAGAAGACAGAGGTCCAGCAGGAACCGGTGAAGATGACGGAGCCGGACGGGGAGAAGCAGCAGGAGGCTTTGAAAAAACCGTGAAGCGAGGCGACGACCCGTGAAGCAGGACATCAAGAGCAGCTCGCCGAGCCTGACTGGACAGCACAGGCGACGACGACGGAGGCGAAGAGCGAGCAGCAACACTGGAGTAGGATGGAGAAGATGAATAGGTGATATCAGTTCTTTTCAGCCGGACTGATGGTTGAAGTTGAGCAGATAAGAAGGGGTTAAATGTTTGTGGAGACGAGCCACAGGGCAATGCAGTGAAAGAAGTAACTGAAGATAATGGAGGATAGTCAGTATCCAACGATCTAAAGTTAGGTGAAGGAAAGCCATCATCACTAGCAGAGTGACCGGAAGTGTGATTCCTCGGCGCAGAGGGAGAAGATTCCCCGTCATAAACACCACGTGATCGGGGGGGGAAAGTTCGTATCAGAGTTCATTTTATAAATTCAAGAGTTCAGAAGTACATGAAGTGTAAATGGTAAAGAAAGGCAAATCAATATTTTCCTAAAATATGCGATATTTTATACAATTAAATACATAATTATACACAAGAAAACAGTAGAACCCGAAAAAAGTCGAACCAGAGGAAGAAACAAGGAGGAAAAAGGAGAGGAAGGTGAGCGAGAGCGAGCAGAGACAAGCAAAGGGGACGAAAAGTAAAAACAAAGAACCAGGGAAAAAAAACCGGAGCGAAAGCGCCAGAGGGAGAGGAAGGAGAGCAGAAAAGGAAAAGTTAAGAAGAGAACAGGAAGAGTAAAGAAGAAGAACCTTCAGAAAAATAAAAAAAAGGAGCTAGAGCTTAGAAAAAAATATTTCAGTATGAAGAAGGCAAACCAAGAAGATACACCGAAGGGATAGTCTCTGAATCAATTAGAAAAAACTTTGGTGTTGCCACCAACCAAAAACTGAACCAGCAGGGCGAGGCACAGCAGAAGGAAAACAGGAGGAGAGGAAGGTAAACCAACTCTAAATGCCGAAGGAAAATGATATCTGACAAAATTCAAAAAATAATAAGCAACAGGGATCCACTAAGGAAAGAAGTAAAAGTAAGACATGGAACCAGGCCGGAAATGAAAATATCTAAATTCAAAAGAGAAGATAAACTGAGGAAGAGGAAATTACGTGCAAAGCAAGGGAAGGAAGTCACGAGATAAAGCAATGTATACGAAACCCGAAAGGAAACGAAAAAGTGCAAGAACCGGAAAGAGTTCAAAAGGAAGAAGAAGAAGAAGAAGCCAGAGGGAAGAAGAGGAGAAGTCAGAAAAACAGAGCGGGAAAGGGAAAGACCATTCAACAGAGGGGGGAACCGTAGAATACCATTACACAATGAAAATGCTCAAAACAGAAGTAAAAGTGACATTTCAAAAATGCAATTTACACTAATATATAACGCTCCTGGGGGGAAGGCAGTTTAAAATTAACATAGTAAACATATTGATTAAACTTAATATATACTTTAAAAAATGAAAAGATAATGATAATATAAAGTTTTACAGATGTATAAAAGGCACTATTTGGGCCTTTCACTATATTTCCGCCATTACAATTGATATCCAATGCTGTAGAATATTTACAAAATCAAAGTTAATTTATCTCACCAAATAGAAGACGTAGCGAAAAAGCAATGGCATATAAAAGAAGCTGAGGCGAAGGGCTTTAAAAAGATACAACACTCGAGGCAAAACTCAAAGATTTACACAGGTTTAAGAAGCAAAAACTGGAGTGTTTTAAAACAGCGTGCTACCAATGTCAAAACGAAAGTCGCATATAATATGGGTGTTGAAGACCCAGACCGTCCGACTCGTCCTGAGGACTTAGAGTAACTAGTTGGAGCATATAATATGGGTGTAATTATTATTTTAATTTTTATTTAAAAACTACCGAACATATTTTGTTGAATTTTTTATACATTTCCTAAAACTTTCGAAGCAATTTGCTAATTTAAATTTGCTTAAAAAATGTTTGAAAAATTAGGTCTCATAGGGTTCAATGTATTTCACTTTTTCAACCCGAATTCAATCCAAAACTAATTAGGTGATATTATTCATTTACATTCCCATAAGTCCAACTGACCGTCTCAACAACATACTAAAATTTCATTTTGATAAAGTCATTTTTATGGCAGTTATTGCAAAAAAGAACAGAGAGACAGACAAACAGAATGAACAAAGTCATAAGCACTTTTCAACTATGTTGTGAAGTGTTAATAAAATGTGCCAAAAAACCCTCTCCCCGGTGACATCAATTTGAAAATATTACGGTACAGTAGTTCATAAATTATGAGTATATAATATTTTTTTAACTAATGATATTGGCAATACTGCATCTAACATTAGGGATGGTGATATGCTTGATGCCTTTAAGCATGGGTGGATATATAAGTTCTTGTTTTAATGTGATTTTATTTTAGGATTTTATTAAACTTGTCATTTTTATAATATGCGATAACTTAATTATTTTTATTTAATTAGAACTTTTATGAATTTAATGTAGCTGGTTAATGTTTTCATATCTATAAATATTCTTTAACTTGGTGGTTTTATCACTTTTTTAAGGAATCTATGATTATCTTACATAAGTTTTTGAGAAATGTATTACATTAAAGAAGATTTATAACATGCTTATACTAAAATTCTGTATTTTTATTTTTCACAGGTTTGTCATACCTACATGAAAAGCTTCACGAAAAAGTGAAGAAGAACTGCACATGAAGATTCATGATTCTACAAGTAAAGTTCCCTGTCCACAATGTCCTGCTACATTTACTCCAATTAGTAATATGTTGCATCATGAGCGTACAGCTCATGCTGATAAGCCTATGTAGGATATGAAAAGTAAAACTTTCAGTGCTTGTCCTACGAAAGGTGGTAAAAGTAAAACTTCAGGTGCTTCTGGCCTGAATAAAAAAAGGAAAGTGTCTACAAATCCCTGTCAGCAAGCATTAAACAGTACTGTGAGCGTTCATAAAATTACCGGCGATGGGGAAAAAGATATCCTTAACTTTTTAGATTCTAACAGAATTAGTATAACACAGGTGTTATTAGAGGATATTGCCTTGAAGCGTAGTATTGTATGGTACATAAATCCATGTTGCCTTTTTACTCACTTCCGATCTTAAAGAGAGCAGATATATTGTACAACCTATTTCAGAAGTTCCTGTATGAGGAATATCACTGAAGAAGATTTGAATGCTAATATGGATGCTGTTTTTGAAAAAGTGTTGACATCATTCGAAATCTATGAAAGTCGTGGTAGTGGTTGGGTTTTAGAGATGATTGATGAGCTAAAGATGTCAGCTAAGAAAGCTGTTATTAATGTGTAGAATAGTGGCCAAAAATGCTTTATGTGGTCCATCTTTTCAGGTCTTTATCCAGTTAATAAGAATGCATTTCGTGTCGGCAAATATATTGAGTATGATAGCAAGCTAAGTATGGATAAAATTGAGTTTTCTTCCACTTTACACCATGTTAAATTGTTTGAGCGAAATAACAATGTGAGCCTGAATGTCTTTGAGTATGAAGATAAGAAGATGTTTTCGCTCTATATCATCTAATAGACGGAATCAACGCTGTAATTTACTGCTTATCAGTAATGAATTACAGCTGTATTAAAAGTATAAGAAAATTTTTTAGGTAGTTTAACTAAACATAAAGAAAAGTATTATTTTTGCAACCAGTGTTTACAGCGGTTTTCATCTGAAACTCGTTTAAAGAATCATATTGAATTATGTAGACAGTATGGTCTGCAGCGAAAGAAACTGCTTAGTAATGATGATAAAATTTTGAAATTTAAAAGTGTTTATATGCAAATGCGTGTACCATTTGCAGTATATGCAGACTTTGAGTCTTTTCTAATAAAAACGGATACGTGTGAGAATTCCCCCTCCATTTCACATGAGAATATCTTATCTCATCATGCTCCTTATGGTTTTGCATACATTGTTATTTGTCCTAATGGGAAAACTTATAAAAGTCCTGTTATTTCTAGGGGTAAAGATGTGATTACTCATTTTTTGAATGCCTTTATTCAAGAAGAAGAGGAGATTCAAAGAATATTGAAAGGAAATATGAAAATGAGTTTCACTGCTGAAGATCTTGAAAATTTTGAAAATGCTGCTATCTATCGTATCTGCAACAAGGCTTTAGGAGGAGAACGTGTAAGAGACCACTGTCACTTAAATTCTAAGTTTAGAGGTGCAGCTCATCCTAATTGTAATCTGACTTACAAGATAAGATGGCGCATACCTGTTTCGTTTCAAAATTTAAAAGGGTATGATGGTCATTTAATTATGCAGGGAATAGGCCAATTTAAACAAAAGAGAATTGAGTGTATTTCCAGTAATATGCAGAATTATAATACATTCTTCTGAATATACAATAATATGCAGAATTAGATTACATTCATCTGATAGACTGAATCAACACTGTAATTTACTGCTTATCAGCAATGATGATCATTATCATTACAGCTGTATTAAAAGTATAAGCATACTTTTAGGTAGTTTAACTAAACATAAAGAAATGTATTATTTTTGCGACCACTGTTTAGAACACAGACTTCCATCACTGTGTTTTCCGTGATGGAAGTCTGTAGTTTATGGACTCCTTCCAATTTTTACCTGCTTCTATTGAGAAACTAAGCTCTAGTTTGGAATCCGATCAGTTTCGCATTATCAGAGAGCATTTTAAAAATGATCAAGTGAATTTGCTGAATAGAAAGGGTGTTCATCCCTATTCTTATATAGATTATGCTAAGAAGATTGAAGAAACGAGTCTACCCTCTAAAGAGACTTTCTTCGATGATTTAAATCAGGAGAAGGTCTCTGATGAGGCCTATGCCTATGCCCAACATGTTTGGTCATCTTTAAAGATAAAGAATATGGGAGAATATCATGACTTGCACAGAAAAACTGATATATCTTCTGCTAGCAGAAATTTTTGAAAATTTCCGTGATTTGTCACTGAATTATTATGGAATAGATGCTGCTCACTGTATAACACTACCATCTCTTACTTGGAATGCAGCCTGAAAGACCAGCGGCGTATCATTAGAACTGATTACAGATCCTGATATATATATCTCTTTTAGAAGAATGTATAAGAGGTGGTATTAGTGTTATTAGTAAACGTCTAAGCCGGGCTAATAATAAGTATTTGGAACTTTATGAATCTGCCAAACCTAGCAAGTATATAATGTACCCGGATGCTAATAATTTATATGGATTGGCTCTAAGCCAATCATTACCTGTATAGGATTTTAAATGTCTTGATTCTAAAAAAATCTAGAAATTTGATCCACTTGTATTCGAAGATGGTTCATCTATGGGCTATATTATCTAGGCGGATACTGAGTATCCTGAGGATTTGCACAATGAACATAATGATTATCCTCTGGTACCTGAAAGGATGCATATCATCCCATCTCTGATTTCAGAGTATAGCCGGAATTTATCTGAAGAAATTAATTTGAAAATATACAAGGATCAGATAAAATTAACACCACATGTGAATCATAAGTCTAAAGATGCTCTACATTTGAGAAATTTAGAACAGTGAATGAAACTTGTGAATATTCATCGAGTATTAACATTCAAGCAAGAACCCTAGTTGAAACCTTATATACAATTTGACACTGAGAAAATTACGCTGGCAAAAAATTCTTTCGAAAAAGATCTGTTTAAACTTATGAATAATGCAGTTTTTGGAAAGACCGTGGAAAACTTGAGAAAAAGAATGGATGTTAAACTAGTACACACTGAGAATAGATTGACAAAATTACTTGCATCACCGGCCTTTCACCCTTTCAAAGTATTTAATAAAGATCTGGTTGCAGTTCATATGCATAAGACTAATTTGAAATTGGATAGACCCGTATATGCTGGTTTTTCAGTACTAGACTTGAGTAAAACACTCATGTATGAGTTTCATTATAATTTTATTAAGAAGATGTATGGAAGTCAAGCTAAATTACTTTTTACCGATTACTGATTCCTTCTGTTATGAAATTGAAGCGGGAGATATTTATAAAGAGTTGAAAGATTTTTAATACGATGATCGCATGGGTAATACGAGTTTTCGTATTACCCATGCGATCATCCACTTCATTTCAACATGAAGAAAGATCAATCATGCTTAAAGCATTGATTATGAAACACTTTCCAACTTCAATGCAATTTTATTTAAACAAGTCTAAAATGCAATATATTCCTCGGTAATATTTTAAAACTTATCACAATACTACATTAATTTATTATATTTGAAAACTTAAACCTTCATCGAAAAAAATTAACTTCATTCAAATGATGGAATTGAAATATAAATTGCCTGATTTAAACATCTCTAAAATGCGATACATTCCTCGGTAATATTTTTAAAACTATCATAATACTACGATAAATTATTATATTTGAAAACTTCATCGAAAACAACAGACATTCATTCAAATGACGTCATAAAAAAAATAACACGCCTGGATCTGTCTATAAAAACAGCAATTCAATCATAACATTTTCCCATTCATTTTATTCATCACAATACCATAATAATTTACTTTATTTAAAAATTAAGACCATGGAGCTACAAGTAATTAAACTCTATGCATAAAACTTCATCGAAAAAAATCTTCCTTCTCTTTGTAAAATCAATGAATATTTCATTCATATCAGCTATGCAGACTCCATGGGCTAAATAATTTTGTGTTAAAGAAATACAGCAATTCTAATGCAACTCATTCTACATATTTTGCTGTTTACATTGTACATAAGTAAAAAATAGGCTTCGTTGTAGAAATAATCAAATTTGGATGATCATTTAAACTCAAATATATTGTAATTGCGTTGTTTCAGTATGTAGATGCACAGAATTTAAGCAAAAATAAAGTGGTTTTAGGACGGATACAACACTCAATATGCATTAAAAAGAACTTAAAAAATCACGATTTTGGGACAAGATGGATGCCATATATCATTTTGAAGTGGGTCATGTGATCTTTTCATATCATGGTCACGTGATCGCTTCATATAAGAGGTGTAATTATTATTTTAATTTTTATTTAAAAAGCTACTGAATATATTTCGCTGAATTTTTTTTTATTTATTTTATGGAACAAATTGAATATTACCTGAAGTTTTCGAAACAATATGTGAATTTTAAATTTGCTAAAAAAATATTTGAAAAATTAGGTCCCATATGGCTCAATGTATTTCATTTTTTCAACCCAGGTTCAATCCAAAACTAATTGGGTGATATTATTCATTTATATTCCCATAGGTCCTACAGACCGTCTGAACAACATACTAAAATTTCATTTTGATTAAGTCATTTTTACGGCAGTTACCGTGCTAACGGACAGACAGACAGACAGACAGAATGAACAAAGTCATAAACACTTTTCAAATTTGTTGTAAAGTATTAAAAATAAGAAAATGAATGGGCAAATGAAAGATGAATTGAATGGGACTCCTGTTTTGGAGTTTGTAGGCCTAAGTTCAAAAATGTGTAGCTTAAAAACACCCTTTATGAAAAGAAAACTGCTAAAGGGTATTAAAAAAATGTCGTGAAAAAATTCATCTATCATCAAGATTACTATAACTGTCTAACAAGATGTATATATACAATAGAGTTGAGCAAATTAAAATTCCAAGTAAAAATCAGAGGATTTATACTGTGGAGCAGATTAAAATGCGGTTACCCCCCTATGATGATAAACGGTACATTTTAAATGATAGTATCAAGAGCTTAGCATATGCTCATTATTAAATTTAAATGGCTACGTTATGCTAAATTAAATTGTAGCGGTGTATTATATACATCAAGTGGAGGTGGGACTACAGTTTAAAAAAATAAATATTTTTTAATAACATCTAATTTATTAAAGCGAAGGTAACATGGTGAAGATACCTATGGATGAAAAAAACTGAAGGAATTAAAAGGAAGATATATGCCCAAGATATACACGTTGTATGAAACGAGAATGAAATACAGTTTTATTACTCTGAAAATACTATTTGCCTATGGATTAAAAAAAAATATCTACCTACTGATTAATATCATTCTTCTTATTCTTATCTAACTGATAAAATTTTCATTAGTAGGAAATATCATGTGTCATGTAAAAGCTCCATCCATCATGTGCATCTATGTTTTAACATGGGGAAATATAACACCCGAATATACCCATGTTAAATTATAGCACCAAGTGAGCCAGGATCCCCATATTTACCTTACTGTTATTTGATAATGAATGCGCATCTGCATGGCAAAGTTATCGGTTGAACAGGTCAGAAATAAGAATGAAATAGGGGTGGACACAAACGGCTGTTAACCAGGTTTGTGCTTGTTGACTATACGTGGGGTATAATACAAGTGTGGCATCTCAAAGGAGAGCTAATTGCACTCCGTAAAAAAATGGGGGCAGCACATGATTTTCCACATAGAATGTAATGATATTAATTCTTTTACAACAAAATAATATCGTACAATATCCACGACACAACGTTTTTGGCATTTAAATACCATCACATAAATTGAAATTGGGCGCCTCGGCAACTTATTAGGCAAAACAGAGCAGCTTATTAGCAGCTTATTAGCAGCAACTTATTCATACTAACTTGCAATAGTCATATCAAAATGCAATTGACATTAATATCCTGCGAAATAAATGACTACAGGCGACATCCTTGGAGACAAAATCAAAAATCTGATGTGGGCAACACATGACTTTCCTTATATAATGTAATGAATTTACTACTTTTACAGTAAAAAATAAGTTTTTCTTATAGTAGATACTAATATTCTTTCCAAGACATTTAATTTTCGACAATCAGTCGTCATTTTCATTGATTTAGCGTCATTTTTATCCATTTGGCGAGATTTTCGTTAATTTGGCAACATTTCAAAAAGTCGCCAAGTTGGCGACATTCCGCCAAATTCGTCGCCAAAATCTCGCCAAGCGTTATGCACTAAGAAATAAGTTATTTTTACAGCAGATAAATGACTATTGGCGTTCAAATACAAAAGTATTACTCAGAGTATCTTTTTTCATGAATGGAACGAGCTAGATCCACGAGAATGATGTCACCCAATTTATCGCATGGTATTACATATGAAAAGTGAACATGTTTATCAATAGGAAATATTTTTTTTTATTTTATATGACTTTTTGATATTTTTTTTTAAATGTACAATATCTCGAGAACGGTTCGTGTTAGCGTTCTAAAATTTATGTCAATCGTTTTCTAATGAAAAATTACATAAGAAATATCTATTTGCGTAACTTTATTAGTGGTTTTGATTTTTTGACGATTTTTTCAAAATTTCATTCGAAAATTTAGGGGGTTCTGAACATTCGATTGCGTATAAAAACAATAGGCTTCCAGTGTTTATGGATTGTGATTTTTGTACCAAATTTGGTTTAAATCGGTCCATTCGTTCGTCAGTTATCGTCTCCACAGACCCACTGACACACACACACACACACACACCCATGCTTTCACACACACACACAGACATCACTTCAAAAATGTTTGATTCGTGATTAGGGATGCTTGAAACGTGCTCTCCCGTCGAAAACTCGAATTCGAATTTTCGACCCCGTCACAATACTTTCCTTATACATTATGTATATAAGGAAAGTAAAAACAATATATAAAGTATTCTCTCGTTAATAGAAATAACTAGATTCAACAGAATGATGTTGAAAACGTGCTATATCTCAAGAACGATTCATGCTAGCAAGACCCCTCCAAGATATTCATCACACAGAACCAATCATGAATTTAACACACAGACACAAAATTTTAATAAGCAGGCTAACCTAACATAGCCTAACAATATGTTCAACAATGACCAATATGGATCATAAATTAGAAATGCGTAAAAATATCCAACTTAATATATCCATTTATAAATAGCTGTTTTTTTTTTATTATACAAACGAGTAAGTATATATTAGTTTTTCAACTATCAGTTTTCTCAATTCATTCAAAATTCAAGGGCTCTTCTGAACATTCGATCGTGTGTAAAGTCAATAGAGTTTCAGTATTCGCCAATTGTAATAATTTTTTTTCCAAATTTTTTCTAAACGCTAAATTCCTTCGTGACATATCGAGTTCACAGACTTACACACTTGCTAAACATATGAAATACTAACATAGAATATACATATACACACACTAACACACACACACATATATATACACACAGACATCACGTTAAAAACGTTCGATTTTAGTTCAGGTATGCTTAAAACGCATTTTTACGTTGATGATTAAAATTTTAATTTCCGACCCCATTACAATAGTTTCAATTTACACTATACTCTAACAAGCCTGAAGTCAAAAGGTCAATTTGACTTTAGGTTTGTTAGTTCTTTAACACTGACGAAGAGAATCCAGCGCATTCTCAAAACAGCTGTATACAGCATTATTATTTCATTTATGCTTGAATACGCGTCTCAAGTTTACCTTATCCTTTACCCAAAATGTTTTTCACTTACTGAACATTTATGTTTAACAACTGACGCCACATTAAAAATTTAGCGTGATAGAGACCAAAGAAGATTGAAACCAAATAATATCTACTAAATAACACAAAATATTAAAAACTTTTACTTTTTAAGCTATAACACTGTATCCATTCTCTTTCATTTGGAAACAAAAAAAAATGTAAAAATCTTCTGCAAGGAATTGTTGTTTTGAATTTAATCTACAATGCGAACAAAGCAGCTAGGGAGAGGAGATATCGGATCATTGTAAACGCAGTCAGTATAAGGAAGACGGCATCTTTTTACTTTAAATCTAGATAAATGGTTTATGGTTGAACGCAAAAATGCAGCTGCAAATAAGATTTCGCTTAATTTGCATTGTTGATATTGAATACATTTCATGTGGAATAGAACGACATTTGAAAATTTGCATGGAATAAATAAATTACATATAATCTTATGAAAGTTTAGAGAAAAGGTTGATGTTTTTTGCAAGATAGGAAATCCTCTGATTATATTGTTTACAATCAAATTATTAAGTGTAATGAGAAACGATCTTCATTTTAAATTTAAAATTTATTTTATCAGTTCTTTAAAATAAATATATTTTTATAACATCTACTTAAAATAATGTTTTTAATGATATAATTAACAAGACAGTCATTTATATTACTGAACGTATTATTTTTATAGCTGGAAAAATATACATTTATATCAATTTAGGATATGAATTGGAAACTAGTGTATATCAATAGTAGTAAATTGGAATCCATAGTAAATTAATTACAAATAAGAGAAGTTTAATATCACAGCAAGTCCTATTTTTATTAATTATTTTCACTATTCTAGTGCTTCTCGAAAAAATCAACACTAAAATTAATATTTCCAATTACGAGTATTAACAGTAAGAAATTAAAATATTGTAAATTAGAATAAATAACAAATGTAGTTCAGGTACTAAATAAGCTATAGATTCAAAACATCTGATGTGGGCAACACATGACTTCCCTTATATAATGCAATGAATTTACTATTTTTACAGTAAAAAAATAGGTTTTTCTTACAGTAGATACTTATATTCTTTCCAAGATATTGAATTTTCGACAATTAGTCGTCATTTTCATTGATTTAGCGTCATTTTTTTAATCCATTTGGCGAGATTTTCGTTAATTTAACAACATTTCCATTCCGCCAAATTCTTCGCCAAATCTCGCCAAGCTTTACTGATGGAGAAATAAGTTATTCTTATAGCAGATAAATGACTATTGGCATTCAAATACAAAAGTATTACTCGAAGTATCTTTTCTCATGAATGGAACGAGGTAGATCCACCATTTCGTAAAAAAAGGCAGGTTGTTCTTTTCCGATTAATACCAAAATCTAATCAGCACCAGAGTATCGTACAAGTAACTTATCTACCAAATTTTGTGAAATTTGGCCAATTAGTATTTTAGCTAGAGTGGATACACGAAATTTTTACGGACCATTTCGCAAAAAAAGCGGGTTCTGTTTTTACGAATCGTACCAAAAACTAATCAGCACCAGGATCATACCCAAGTGACTTACCTACCAAATTTTATAAAATTCGGTCAATTCGTTTCTGAGTTAGAGTGGATATATACATTGCACAGACAGACAGACAGACAGACAGACACACAGACGCCACGTTAAAAATGGTTTTTTCGTATTCTAGAGGTCTCGAAACGTATAGATCAGTCGAAAATTCGAGTTGTGATTTTCGGCGTGATTCCAATACTTTCCCTATACATTACCATGTATTGCAGGGAAAGTAAAAATAAATATGAATATATTGTCTTACGAATATTTGAGTCGTCGTAAGATTTGACCACTGAAAATCAACATACTTTTTGCAATGGAAATAAAAATAGTTTCTTCAAATTTCATTACTATTTATGGTACTTTTAAGTCCATTTTTTGATTGTACGCTAAGCTCTGCTCCAGTATATACAAACATATTGCGAGTCATAGACTGGGATCCTAGATATACCAATAAGGGAACAATTCGCGTCACGTGCCAATCTTTATATATTGCATACTGGAAAATATATGTAAAACGTGTTAGTTGAGCAAACAAACTGCATTTTCTTTTAAAAAATATATGTGGCCTTTTGACCAATAAAGATTTCTCGCCAAATCTGTAATATGATATGTTATATTGTTCAATAATCATCGTCAAAAATAATGAAGAGCTTTATTTAGAAAATGTTAACTGTTTTGTGCTATTTTGAGTAATTTAAATGTAGCTGAAACTTATGAAGCATTTTGCACGAATTTGAAAGTCATAAACTTTAAACGTGTTTACATTTTCCATTTTATGGAATAAAATTCTTTTGCAAGTATGCTATATGTATTATATTTAAACTAGTATATTTATACAACTATATGTACAGTAATTCAACTTTTATAACAGTGATACAGTGGAATAAAATACATATACAGAGATTCTACAGTATGCAAAAGGAATAATACGGCACCAAGCCCCAGACATGAAGACGCCAGGTTTTATGATGGGGCGGACAGTCATTTATGTCCAGGAAATTTAATTATGATCTCATGGCACGTGAGTTTCATGGACGCAAGCAAGGCCGCAAGGCGATACGAGATTATCCAATGAAGTTCGACATAAGTTCCACCCACATGACCTGGAACCAATGGAAAAACTAATCATGGAAAGCCAATGAGAACAAAGGGGAAACCAAAACTTCGTACAACACATATTGAAAAAATTCAATTTCTGCTATGACTTCGCTTGTAGAGTTGGAAGTTCAAATTTTTGCGGTATGACCTCAATGTTGGAGTGTCAATAAGATGTCACCAACTGAATCCTTGAATTCTCCCTGTTAAATGTCAATGCAAAATGCGTGCAAGAAAGGCAGTTCATGTGAAAATAAAAATTCAGCGAAAAAGCGTAGTGCCTTTTGTGACAAATGTGCAATCAGTCGCAGAGTTTTATTGAAATGCTCCAAGAAAAAAGATATAGTTTTCACAATTTATTTGAGGGGATTAATGAGACTGATTTTAAGTAAGTAATAGGGCACTGTATTACATTCACCGTCTAAAAGTAAAATTTCCTGTAATAATAATTTTGATATTTGATAATTTTGTAAATATAAAATAATGACATAGTTAATATTGAACACGTTCAACGTGAAGAATATTTTAATAAATTTTAATTTGCCCAATTATGTCTCTTCATTTGTGTAAGTGAAGAGATTTATGTATATGAATCCTTTTGAATTTCAAGAACACCGGGCAACACGGTAAATTGACTTGATGGGTTATTTGCGGACATGTTTAGCAGTTCTAAAGAAAATTAATACTTATCGTAATATATAAATATCCCTATTTTATTCACCACAATAACTGAAAAATAATTACTGCAATTGAATACGATTTTTAAAACATTTTTTACAATGAGAATTTATCATCAAATTTGTATTTATTCATTACCGCATCAAAAATGTTTAATAACTTTATTTTGGAAACATTACATTTTGTGCTACACTCACGGACAATGAAAGTTGCGCACCAAAGAGAAAACATGGTACAACCGCGAAATGTTCTAAATAGCTAGAGGGGCGGGCTGGTATGCAAATGATAGAAGTCTGGTGTGATTTCACATGACCGTACACCAGTGAGTGGCGCTGAAGGCATGAGCCAACAGCTTTATAAATCGCCGTGTAGTCGGAGCCCCATCTATGCGAGAAGCTTCGACCGATGCAAGCATGAGTACGGGGTGAAAAGAATGGTGGGTAGATGACAGAGACGTCGATATACGCAACTGACGGACTTCGAGAGATGCCTGATCATCGGGCTGAAAGCCGCAGGATGGTCAGCGTGCCGGATAGCCCATCACTTGGATCGTTCGAACTATACCGTCCGACGATGTTGATAGCACTGGTCATGGGACGCCACCCAGACACGGCGGACCGGCTCTGAACGAACCAGGCATACCCCGAGTAGAGAGAATCGAATGATTGCGCGGAAGGTACGTATAGAGCCCATGGCGACCCGATCCGCGACACAGGCACACGTAGCGGTTCCTGTGTGCTCACGAACCATATCTAGACACATGAAAAAAGCAAATCTGCGATACCAGCGTCCCTTACATGTGTTGCCGTTAACACGGGAACATCGGCGGCTCCGGTTGCAGAGGTGCCGGGCTAGAGCAACATGAAACGTCACAGATTGGCGATGTGTGGTGTTTAGCAATGAGTGCCGCTTCGTTTTGGGAATCAGCGTATCCGGGAATCAGCG
Source organism: Amaurobius ferox (assembly GCA_951213105.1). Taxonomy (NCBI): domain Eukaryota; kingdom Metazoa; phylum Arthropoda; class Arachnida; order Araneae; family Amaurobiidae; genus Amaurobius; species Amaurobius ferox. The sequence goes on from OX578136.1 coordinate 99,361,738, forward strand.
TATTTGATCAGCGTATCCGGTTGTGGAGGTCCCCTGCACAACGACACAGTCCCAACCACGTTATCGAGTGCTACACCAGCCCCATCATGGGCTGGAGAGCCATAGGCTACGACAGCCAATCCGCTCTAGTAGTGGTACCTTGAACATTGACGGGTCAGAGGTTCATGAATGAGATTTAACAGCCCCATGTGCTCCCATTCGTTGCTGGGATTCCTGGTGCGCAATTCCAGCAGGATGGTGCCCGGCGCACACGGCTCGGGTCGCCCAGGTCGTTCACTTCCATGGCCTGCCCGCTCCTCAGACCTGTCCCTTATCGAGCATGTGTGGGACCAGTTGAAACGGCAGGTGCCTTGTTGCCGCAAACTTCGGGATTTGGAACGTAACGTCCAACAGGTGTCAACTCGTCTGCCGCAGGACAACATCAGGCGTCTGTTCGACACCATGCCGGACCATATTGCTGCTTGTATCGCAGCACGAGGCGGTGCGAAGCGCTATTGAGGATGACCGGACTGTGTTCCACAGCTTCCTCTGTACGTGTTCTGCTGCTCTGTGGTCATGTATATCATTCATCTATATCCTTCCATCAATAAAATTTCAGGTCCATTCTGTGCTTCATTCTTGGTGCGCAATTTTCATTATCCGTGAGTTTATTTAAATGGCTATATATATTTTCCTTGAACGAAATTTCTCGGAAACAATTCTTGAAAATCTCGTTTCGAGAATTTCAGTCGCTACTGCCGAAATGCGGGACATGCCTGGTCTGTTCTAGAGAGTTCGCCAATCCCTCCATCGCTGCAGTGAGACGAGAGCTTAGGTTGGCGGTCGCTCTTTTGAGTCATTACCGTAATTGTTGTTTATTAAATGTAATTTTATTACTTCTAAGTCAATCTTTGGTTGGACTCACCTCATCAGTTTCACCATTAAGTAGTCACTGGCGCCTTTACGTTTCATTTCCGACCCGGTAAACTATGACGAAAAGCGCTTGGTTTGGTACATACTACCACATCGTTAAGTTTGGTCCATTTTTAATCAACCTTTATACAGGAGGATTCAAAACAATGGGGCAAAACTTTAAGGTGTGACACAAGCACTTTTTGTCATAAAATGCATGGCCGTAACGCACTCAATTGAAAGCTTGAGGGATCTGTCCAACGAAAGCATTAAGCGACTGTTGTCGCACTCGTCGCTAGTTCTACCTTGGATTTCAGGAGGACTGGATTGTTTCTCGAATCAGTAGAAGGCTGACATTCATTTCATGTACGAAGCTGCGGACGAGAATGGTAGGAAAGCCCAAATCCCTCTGTGGTTTCAATACGATGGAGTGCCACCCCATTTAAGCGTGGTTATGCGAAATGCCTTGGACGCAGCATTCCCAGGACGATAAATTGGTCAGGGTGGTCACGATCGCTCGATCTCTCTTGTCTGGACTTTTTCCTATGGGTCCATATGAAAAGCTTCATCTCCGATATCCCCGTC